>JAOEHX010007958.1:2908-14090 GCA_025448015.1 Bolborhynchus lineola
GCAGTGTTCAAGGCCAGGTTGGACACAGGGGCTTGGAGCACCCTGCTCCGGTGGAAGGTGTCCCTGCCCATGGCAGGGGTTGGGACTGGATGAGCTTTAAGATCACTTCCAACACAAACCATTCTAGGATGCAATGATCACGAGCCATTCCTTCCATACTATGAGAATCAGGATTGAATTTGGACATCAAGCACTAGGTTCACAGTCCAGTTTTATTGAGAAGCATGAAAGATGTTACTAATCCCAGTATCAATGACTTTGAAAGGGAGGAGGCACTTCTTGGAAGCCAAGATCTCTTCTCAGCACAAATAAAGAGGTGCAAGCCGCAGAAATACCAGCATGGATTTATAGCCTCACAGCTGTGGGGATCTGTTATTTGTGTCTGTATTGCAAGTGGGGTAAACTTCTACAAGACACAGGGAGGCTTTTATGTGGAACTGACTGATTCAGTCATCTCAGGTAGAAGCAAACTGGTAGCTGTTTTGAATTCTCCACAGTCCGCCTCTTCAGATTCATGGCACAGCACAAACACCAAAGTTTAAATTCTGTGCCTGCCTTCTTTTCCCCACTGCCTGTTATATTCAGGCCAACTCTTCCCCATGAGGCTTTCCCTTCAGTGGCATAGACTCAGTTGCTAAAATCTCATCTGAACTCTTGAAGGTCGAGCAGAGCCCTCTTTGACCACATAGACTGCAGGTCATATAGTGAGGAACATTTCATAGCCTGGTGTCCCTGTTCTGTATCTGCTGTTTTGCTTCAGAGAGTTCTACCACAGCGCTACAACAGGTACATTTTGCAGCTTTCCATCAAGGAATTTCATCTAATGCAAAGCAGAATGTCTTGGCAATAGGCAAAACTCTTTCTGCAGAATATTTAATAGCATGCACATAGAAAGGCATCAAGAGAGTAAACACCAATTAGGGGAAAGGCTAAGAACACTGTTAACCCCTAAGGTTCCAAGTAATCATCACCAAAGTCTATTTATTCAACTGTGGAATTTGTGTACAACCACAGGGGATATAAAATAGAATTGAAATCTGAGAAAGGGCTAGACTATGACTCCAACATAACAAGGCAGAGCTACTTTGCTCATTCTAGCAAAGGCATTGGTGCCCTGTGGATCAAACAGCATAGCAGCATTTCAGTGTGTGGTGCTACTGAGTGTCTTGCTAGATTTCTCTTTGCTTTTTAAAATTAACTCTAAGTAAACTCTGTGTGCTTAACCAGCTCTCAAAAAATGGCATGTCTTCAGAAATAGCAACTGCCTGAAGAGGACAAATCTCCCCTGCAAATATGGGCAACTGAGAACTCTCAGTAAATCTCTAATCCTTCATCACCAGTCAGAAAGGCCTGGGAGGATGCACAGGTAGGTGTATTGAACAGGAGGGTAAAGTGAGAAAGCTCACAGTCTCCATTCTGTCTGGCAGTATCAGCTATAGTGAGGGCATCTCACACTTGAGGAGAGAAAGCATCTTGTCTTTTAAACAAAGTGAGCAGAGAGCATCAGTTTCTTGCTAGTGACCTCCTAGAGCCTCTGTACCTCAACTGATAAGACTTCAGAGTGCCAATCTATGCCAGTTTAGCCCTGCCTGGCAAATGGGAGAGGGAACAGGGATGCTGTGCAGGAAATGGAACTCAAGTCTGATCCACCATGTCCCCACCTTGGAACTAACCACACAGAGCACAACAGAAACCTATAGACACCTAAAATGAAGAATGCAACTTTGGGGAACGAAAATGAAGAATGCAGCAAGCTTCTAACATGCATCTTACAACACCACCAAGTTTCTCTTGTTCTTCCTCCACAAAAAGTATAGACACTGAGAGCAGGGCTCCCACCAGAGCAGACTGCAGCTCCTTCCCCACACATAGTATCATACATGTGAAACAGGAGCTTCTGCAGGACCCATTTTCACCCCTTCCCTGACCAGTGCCTGGGACACAGGCATGCCACGGAAAGAGGAAAGTTGTGTTGGAGCTGGTAGACCCCAGAGCTACAGTCCAGCTACTGCACAGCAGGTTAGCTACATGCTGTTTCCCTTGTCTCACTCATCAGGGGTGGTAGGAAAGGGCAAACACTATTAGTTTGGGGACAGCATTGTGCCAGCATCGCTGCGCAGCTCTCAGATCAGGTATCTGCCAGCTCTGAGCTCTGCCAGAGGACACTGACTGCCTGTAAACAACCCAGAGCTGTAAACAAGTGTGAGCATTTGCATAGCATCAAAACACGGACACTCTTGACTCTTGTTGATTTTGTTTTTGCACTGTTGCATTACTCATTTTAACCTTCTGAATTTTTTAATGGATACTGTTGATTCAAAACTTTGCATATCTCCTGTACCTGTTAACGTGGTGGTGTCTACACCTTTCCGGTCTTTGTTTCTATTATGTTCGGTTAGAATAAAGTTTCCTATAAAAATTTGAATACAAAAATTCCACTTACTATGGAAAAATGATGTGTGGGAACTCTACAGTAATATTCCCTGGAAATTTGGGGGTTTGGACTTACTTATGTAATATTATAAAACATTAAATAACACAAGTTTAATCTTAACACGGTTTTTCTCCAAAATCACTAATGTGAATTTCTGTCTATACAATATCTCCTTATGCAATGCTTTATGATGTGTGTCTTGAAAATACATTGGGATACCAATATGCAGTCCATTAATAATTTATCCATGAAGGTTCTTCTATTTTCAAGAAATACACCTACTTCTGGTTTACTTTTCTTTTCAAAATCAGTAACATGAACATAAGTTTAACCCAATCTGTTTGAAAACAATACATAGATGTATATATGTTGAGCCACAAACACCTCTCTAAGTTCATTAACTACTATAGAGACTTACCAGCATTTCATTTGATCTAGAAAGAGACAGACAAGATGAACCACCTCAATAGTGTTGTGGGTTGTGAAGTGTTAACCAGTGACATCATTGCTAACAGCTGAGGACTGCTGTTACCAGAATCAGCTGCTTTGAAATTGGTGTGCTTAAAAAGCCAGTTTACAGGCTGCCCCATAGCTTTTGGGGAAGGTGGATGGGGAAAACAAATAAGAAGTTTTATAGTGCTTCAGCTGCCTTTGATCCAGTGGTTTAGGGTGTGTTTGCTAAAGAAATCAATTTCTTTTGATTTAAAACAAAAAGTAGGGTTAAACTCATGCCTGATGTAAGTCTTATGGAGTTACACCAGCGATTAATATTTTAGGGCAGTGGCGCAAGCTATTTTAGGTGCTGTGCTTTCTTTCAAGCACCTTTGAATGTATATATGTAATTCAAGAGTACCATAAACTAAACAATATTAAGAGTTGTAAATGCAGTCTGTGAAAACAGCATAAGACTCTAGTAACACAAAAAAGGTGTTTTAGTCAGGAATGAGCCTTGTAGAGTTCAGGACAGAAAGATGTCACCATCACTGAGAAGGTCTTTTCATAAGGATAACAGGAAAAAAAATAGAAAAGGCAAAGGCACAGATGATGGGATGCCATTTTTATGACTCTGGAAAACATCCAGAACCTAAGCTGAGGAATATATTGAGCTTTCTTTTCTACATAGATGGATCCCTGTGAAGTGTAACCTATACCCCTGCTGCTTTGTGTGCAAAGGATTTCCAAAGGGACTCTTTGGAAAGAACATGAGATTATTTTCTGGACTGGAAGCAGATTTCCAGTTTGAGAAGTGCCTAAATGAAACATGGGGGAATCACTCCTAAAATGGATACTCTCCTGATATTAAGGAAATACCTTTTAAACCATTCACCTTTCCTCTAGTACTAATTTTTACCCCTCCAATACTAATCTTTTCTCAGGGAAGCATGCCTTAGAGGCTATCACTATTTTTACAAAGTATTTTATTGTATTTCCTTGAGGTTTAATAGGTGAAGCTGCTATAGGTTGTGTGATGCCGTGCACCTGAAGGATATTGTAAACTCAAATCACATCTTTTCTTATCTCCCTACTGTATCAAATTAGACAACACAAGAGGCTCCTTTTTCCATAAGTATTAAAAATGAGATGTTTGGTGTTCTGTCTGTATAACTTTTTAGAAATGCAATTTTGTAAAATGCGTATAATTAGAAACAGCAGTATTCTTTTGGAAGAGAAATAGGTCTGGGTAGAGTTCTTTAGAAAAATCAATGTGTATTCACCAGTAATTCCAAAGAATTTTTCCCATCTAGCAACTTTTCCAAGCAATAAATCATCATTATTTTATATTACTTTACATAGAGAGATAACTTATACTCTGGCTGATCGACAACTTTCTTATTCAGCCTTTGACATCAATTATCTATTATCTATTCTTCTGTCAATATCTACTGTCTAAATCTCATGCAA
The DNA here is from genome assembly GCA_025448015.1 of Bolborhynchus lineola. Taxonomy (NCBI): domain Eukaryota; kingdom Metazoa; phylum Chordata; class Aves; order Psittaciformes; family Psittacidae; genus Bolborhynchus; species Bolborhynchus lineola. The sequence continues at coordinate 7,245 of JAOEHX010007958.1, forward strand.
AAGAATTACACCTTTAGAGAGGAAAAAGTGTCTTTACTAACTATCCAGCATTTGAATGACTACATTTATTCAGTGTTCAATAAGACTGGGGAAATAATTGAATCAGCACAAAACCACCCAAAATTCATTCAAGTTAATGATTTTTTTCAAGTCAAAACTTGAACATCTTTACTATGCCCTTGGGAAACAAGGTCCCTGAGCTGGGACATCTCCAACATGCATCTCCCCCTCAGGCTGCTTTGCAGGGGAAGGAAATCACAAGGATATGGTCCTGCGCCTTGCAAATGCCCAGCTGCTCTTGCAGCCCCTTGGAAACACAACCAGCTGAATAAACAGGCTTGAGGCTACTGTGATTTAGGCCAATAGCTTGTGTGGCATTATGTTTGCAAAGAATCACGTATTTTGGCCTGATGTCATTGCAGAGAAGAAAAGCACCAAAGCATTCAAGCCCTCATGGGCACTGGATGGGTTTGGGAAGGGGAAGATGAACACGCACGGTTCACTGCCATGGATGTATATGGCTTCTGCACACACAGCCTGAACACCTGGGGCCTGACCAATAGCAAGGCATGTGCAGAGAGACCCCCAGACCTCATAGGGTTCAGGCCAACTCCAAATGCTCTCCTTGTGCTGGTTAGCCTGGCCTGGACCAGAGGTTTAGTCTGTTCTTTGCTCTGGGCTTGCACAGACTGTTAGAAATGGCAATAAGACAGCCCAAGCTGAGTTCCCATGTAGTGGGATTGCATGGAACTGTTTATACATGGGTTTTGATTTCTAGAAGTGGATATGGTTCAGCAAAATAATTGAGGAAAGCCACTTCACTAATGGAAAAGCACTGGTACTAATAAGGCAAATGTGGGATGGGCTGAAGTGACACAATGGGAGCAGTTCAGGTCTATTGAGCATATAATATGCATTTAAGAGGAACCAACTAATCGCATCTCTTCCTAATCTTCCAAAGAGCTTTCCAGTCTTTGGAACATTAATAATGTTGCACAGTGAAAGAAGACACGCATTTAAGGTGGAGCTGAGGCCTATGCTTTACTCAAATTTCTTACATCTTTTTCTCTGACAGACTTGTCTTTAAAATAATGAGGTTTTTTGGTTGAAAAAGTAAAGTACTATCAATATCTGTATTCCACATTTCTTAAGCATCCACAGACCTGGCTGAGATACTTCGGGTGCTCTGCATCAGGTTTATTTTTGTCAGGGAAACAAAAAAACTGCCAGCAAATTCTCAGTTAAAGCAGCCACCATTCCTCATGGTTTTTGCTTTAGACTGACGCTAGCTCAGGTCAGAGTGCCCCAGCTCTGTCATTGTGCGCTTTAAAGCATAACCCAATCATCATTTTCTCTAGTGTCATTGTTTCCACTTTATTTTCCAGCATTGTTATTTGAACACAGTGACGTGCTTCCATAAATCTGGAAGCACAGAAATTGGCAACTTGGATTTTGCACATATGCCTTTTAAAATAACCAAAGGTGAACGTAATCAAAAGCCCAGGTACCCATTACAGCAAATATTGAAGGAGGATGCATTAGGACTACTTGTCAGCCATTTAAGGAAGGGCTACAGGTCTGTCCTTTAAAGTTATTTTAATTCTCATCAGGAGTGAGACCAAATGTCTGTCCTGCAGACTGAGAGCTCCATTTTGCGTTCTGGTGACGTTGTCCTTTATGCAGCCGAAGAATGTGCTTCTGAGCTACTTTTCCACCGTGACAAGCTGTGACCACTGCCTCCATCCAAAGAGCTGCCAAGGTTCAAAATGGCAGGAATAAGTTCTCCTGAGCACTGGAGCAACTCGTTACATACCCCATCTGCAGTAGATGGGGGCAGCATGCTCTGTATCCTCCTGCCACTGCAGGCAAATCCTTGTCTCCACCCAATTTTGGGTGTCTTTCTGTGTGAAACTGATGTAATCTTTGCATTTCTCAAGATACTAGTGAAGATGGCATTTATGCTAATAAAGGATCATTTGGATTTCATTCCCCGTAGTATGGATGCATATCTACTATCAACTGTCATTTCAGAAGGAGCATAGCAAGTTTTCACTGCTGACCAGGCTCACATTCAGAACATAAATTAACCAGTGTCTTAAACTGGTCTGTTGTCTCTGCATTATAAATATTTATATGAAGAGAAAGTACGAAGTTTTCTAAGAAAGAACTCTTTCTTCTTATTTTACATCATCCGAGCTGGTGCCCTGGTCACTGAGTCCTTCAGGTGTTAATGAGTAAAAATATTACTAGATAATAGCTAAAGCTCAAATACAATTGTGGGAAGTATTTCCCGACCCAACACTTGCCAGAATTCTGGAAAGACCTTCCCTCCCCTCCAGCCCTTATAATATCCTGACTTCGAGACAGGAAACCCCATTAATTGCTGTGAAAATACCCAGGTTCATGTTCTGGCTCCGGTATCTCTCATGGTATGTTGCACCTAAATTTTATGTTGCTGTCAAACATTCTGCGGTTTTCTGGAGACATTTGTTCTGCAGCTTTGGAGAATTTTTAATGCTAATTTTTTACTGAATTTAACACAGAATATTTGCTAATAATGCAACATCATAACCTCTGTGCTAATTTGTTTGATAGAATGTTCAGTTTAGTAAGCACAGTTCAAACATTTTCAAGCCACAATATATTTATCTTTAGTCATCACAGCTCAATGTAGAAGAGCCAGGGCTGGACTGGGTTTTATTCCTTCTGTATTACTCAGTTAAAAGCTGAAATTCTGAGTGAGAATTAGCAGGGTTATAAATTTCACTGCAAATGCAGTCACAAACTTATGCACCTCTGCATCCTATCTTAGTGGTTTGCTTCTACAAAACTCCTGGTAATCATGAACTGATGAACCCCCCCTTGAGACTGAGCCATGTCCTGTTTTCACAACAGCAGCCAGATCCTGAGATGAATAGCTGAGACTTAAAGCTCTTTCAGAAAATTAAAAACCCTGTCAATTCTAATATTTGTTACCAGCTCAGAAACAGCATTCTGTGAGATGCTTTTCAGCACTTTCAGCTCCAAGTCCTTCCAGGAGGGTTTGTGTTTCAGAAAGCCACTCTCTAAATGGAAAGAATTCCCCACAAAGAAGCAGGTTTGTGGTTTGATGGGTGATGGCTTCATTTCTGTCATGCCTTTTCTTCTAAATATCAGCCTGATCGTAACATCCAACTCAAGAAAAGGCAAAAATAATCTCAGCTGCTGGGAATAAGATTAGTGGTTGTTTACATGTGAGTATTCTTCTAATGGGTAGCAGGAATGAAAAGCCTCATTGTTCAAAGGCAAACAAATAAAACCCCATATGCTATAGACATTGAGAGAGTATATGTATCTATACACTATAGAGAACCCTGCCATTAGCTAATAATAGCATTAACAGTTCAGAAGTAGGAAAAAAAAGTCTCTAATACTTAGTCTTAGCAGCTGATAATGTAAAATAGGGTGGCATTTGGAAGCATAGGATGATGCCAGTCCCTGGGGAGAGAAAGGTGTTAACTTCTAATAGCTTTTCAGTAATAGCCAAGCATCTGCAGTCCACCATAAAAAAGGGTTTTTAAAAATTAATAGAGCTGAATGTGCTTCACACTGAGGAGAATGCCAGATTAATAAGCGCATTAAGGACCGCTTTGGATTGGAAATAATTATGGAAGATGACAAGGAGCAGAGGTGGCATTGGTGGTGCTTTCAGGAATGCATTTTAAAAAGCAGTTTAAAGAGTCTTCAGATGTTGGTATTATCCTGCGTGACCAAATTAAGAGCAAATGAGAAAAGTTTATCTGGCATTTTGGAGTATTGAAAGGGCTTAGTGTTATAAATTATACAGTATGAGGATAGGCAGTGGTGAGTAAATTCGTGTTAAACATTATTGGCAGTTTAAATAGCAACTGCTTTATAAAGCACTAAATATTTTAATTTGGAAGTAAAAGTATATTCATTCCCCTTCCAAAAAAGCATGTTTGACTTATTTATTTGCCAGCACAATCATTAGACATTTTCTCAGTGATGGATCAGTCTATATTGTTCCCAACAGGCTGTTCCAAATGTAGAATAATAGAGATGGGTTATAGGTTTAGAATTGATTTAGAGCTTTACTGATGAAAAAATTGAAAGCCACAATGACATCTTAATCTTTATCTGCAGGCTAGGCTGTACTCATTCAAGACTATTTCAAAATGGGTCTAGTGTTTATCAATATTTAATCATCTTGTTTCAGCTCCTTTCTTACTACTTGCTCTTTCAGCCTTTACAGGACAGGTATCTTCACACCACGTTTCTTGATGTTATTGATACAAAGCAAATCAGGCTTGGTTTCCTGATGATGATACAAACCAAAGCTTCCATGTTTTAATGCCTTTATGATTCTCTGACACAGCAAGGCATTTGTGCATACTTTAGAGCTCTTGCAGTCCTATCTGATGATGGTTAGTACAAAGACCACCATCCACAAACTGCACAAGGCAGACCATGGTGCTTCTATAGCAAACAAAGCAAGAACAAAGTGCTATTTTGTATCTGTATAATGATCAGTTTTCCTAAACACAAAAATATTAATGAAAAAAATAAAAGCTTTTACATGGAGACTAAAGCTCTTGCAGATTTCCAAATTGCCTTTAAGACTCCTTCTTCTGAACTTGTGTTGCTTTTTAATTTACCTGATTAAGTATTTGCAAGAAGCTACAAAAAAGAAAGCCATTAATATCCAATTTTCTAATAATTGCTTGTGGAAAGAGAAAGCCAATGTCGAGATATGGTCTAGGTGAATGATACTCATAAAGAGGCAAACCCCACAATTATAGCAGCATCTTCCATTAAACAGTTCTAAGTACCATATATGCAACATGCTGGAGACTCATTATTTCAAATCCAACTTCTCAAAGATTTATTTTTCTTTTGAAACAATTTCTGACAGCTTTTGATCTTCTAAAGTGAAAAAAAATCAAAGAAATCTGTTTCTCTGGCATATTAATAGCAAAGGAATTTCTGGATGCTGCAAAGTAGGAACTGAATATAATAGCATCTCAGTTTTATTCATCTTCAAAGAAAACCAAATATATTTTTGAGGCTAAAAAATAGGATACCCTACAGATTTTGAAGGGATGGGATAAACCTCTTTTCACAAGAAAAGATGACAAGAAATTCATCTTGAAGGACGTTCACTATGCCTCTGTCCATTTAATACATTTACAAACCAGCTGCCATGAGTTAATCTGGCTTTTACATCTGAAGCAAAATTATCTTATAATTAGGGACTCACATGCTTGAGAGATTTTTTTCTCTTCCCAAACTCTTTGGATATTGTAAATCAACCTGCCAACAGACATGGCACTAGTGTACACTTGCACCTAAAATTTATGCCAGGGGCTCAATTAAAAATCCTTTTGTCAAAGTTACATATAGGAATATAAAAATCTTTCATTGATGGCTGACTTGCTCCAACCCTTTGCAGGTAGAAAAATGAAATCCTTAATAGCAACTGATTTGGCAGTTAGCAGGGGGGGTGTGTTGTTTGTGCACATATATATCTGTATTACTACAATAAAACTAATACACAGTCAAACCCATAAGAAATAAATACTTTAAAACCCACATTTTACAAAGACTTGTAAATTTTGCAGGTTTTCTCTGCAAACAGCTGACTGGACAAAATATTATCTTTCCTTAATACCATTCTTGTAGCTGAGTAGGTCCAAAACATTCATCACACAGTCATGAGCTTAGCTATGGCTGCCATAGGGCATTGCAATCCTGTGAGTATTGTGTTACTTACAGTGCCAATCTTGTCAAGAAGAGGTCAAAGTGATATCTCAAAGAAGCTGCTGGCCATTAAGAACCAGTAGGGTATGCTAATTTGCAGAGATAAATTATACCCTAAAAAAAGATCATTTAGACTGTAGACAGCAAAGTTAGACAATGCAGTGAAATTACAAGCTGTGATAGGGCTGAAAAACTCTTGCTATGGAAACTGCTTGATTACATACACTAGGTAGTGTATTGAAAATCATAACATGTGCATGTCATTAGCATTCAAAAAAAAGAACAAAATAAGTAATTATGCACTTTAATGTACATAAAGCAAATTGTAAAACCTGCAGCCCCTCTGATAGTCCAGAGGATTTTATGCATATTAGCCAACTGAATGACATATCTTCCTATGTTTAGTAAAGGCAATTAATGGATGGCATAAATACTGTTTTCAAAACACCTTTGCTTTATATGTATAAAAAAAAAGGCTTATAGTTATGATTTTATCTTAAATCACAGAAAATAAGCCAAATCTTGATAAAAATGCCTAGCTTGCATGAATTACTGTCATTTAGTTATCTGCAGCAAATTATGCCAGGTGAGATTCAAAGGATTCCAAAGACGGCACTGCCTCTGCATGATTAAGCTTGAAGTCACAGTAGAGGTTATTACAGCAAGATGATGACACTTGAAAGACCATATTTTAAAGAAACATAAAGGGAAAGAGACATTTTTAAAAACACATTTGGGGAAAAAAAAAAGAAAACAAACAATTTGTCTCTGTGTAAAATAGATCCCAAATTCATACAAACTGTTACCTGTTACATGTTCTCAAGTCTTGTTTTTTATCCCAGAAAGTCTCTTTCTAATCATCGGTTTTACAAAAATCCCACAGTATCTTATGGCATCCCCCTATATTCCACTATAACCATTAAATCAATCACTTCTATGTGAGTAGTTCTAACATATCTGCTGGGTTGTATTGTAGAGAGAAATATTACTCCTTATTACTTCTTATAAACTATGAAGCATATAAATATGGGATGGTATAAGAACATTGCTACCTTCAATCCAAACATCTGAGGCACTGAAATTTTTATT
>JAOEHX010007958.1:14100-29793 GCA_025448015.1 Bolborhynchus lineola
AACAAGATTTTAAGAATTCATGGGAGCATATATATAAGCAATGGCTGTTGGAAATAACTCTAAATTTCCATGAATCAACCAACATGATTTAAATAAGGAGGAACTGAAGTGTCAAGTCTTGACCCAGATGCAGATGTTTTGGAATATTCCAAGGATTCACAGCTTTTGTCAGGCATCTGCAGAAGATAGATTTAAATTCTTGTCTGAGTTTAGAATTGGGATTTCTGTTTGGAGCTTCCTACAACTCCACCACAGATTATCTCTCTATGTAAGATGGGTTTCAAGCATCACTTGTAAATTAGTTCCTTGAAAGTTCATGGAGTTCTAAAGCTATAAAATGCATCCCAAATCTTGGCTTAGAAAGAAGAAATTGATACAGAAAAGTGAGATCTAGTCTGCCAAGAGTTTGAATATGGTCTTCAACAAGATTTTTGGTAGATTCCTCAGCAACAAGCTATTTACTTAAAGGTCTTCATTTTCTAACTCATCAGGAAGAGCTATTCTCTGTACTGATGCTATTTATTAACTGGAATTCTGTGATTAGATGAATGTGACAGTGAAGATCCCCTACAAATCCACAAGGCTTTAAAAATGCAACAACTGTTTATGAAGTCTAGGATGTCACTATGTGATGTCTGCTTTTCATAAAAAGCCAGGAAAGTTAGATATTCACGGACTACTATAGCTCAGCTCTTATTGGGAAAAACTGGTGAATAACCTGCTTTGAAGTGGAATAAATCAGCAGCTGTACACATGTAATCTGATGTTGAGCCAACAAAATATTGCAAAATATAGAAACTTGGTCAACAATATTTCATACAATTATTTGTAAATGCCATTATGAAGAACCTAGTTTACTTGGCTCAAACTTAATTTACTTGTAAATTCTTTGGAGCAGGACTGTCTGCTCCCCTGTCTTTGAATAAGGACTAACATGATTTTTATTTGGTTTGCAGTCATAACCACAGTGTTAACAAAAATAGCAAATTTTAAAACTTCTGTAATAATGTCTTATAAAGGTATTAGCAGGGATGGCACCAGATTCAAGGTATATAACCCAATCAGAAATAAGCATCTCCACATTTCCAGTTTGCTTGAATATACGGTGTTTATTCAAGCCCGTTCTTGACAAAGGGAAATGAGGTAGCAACAGTTTTTGTTAATTTCTTAGTAACTGACCAAAAAATTTGATAGTTGTAGTCCAGATCTATTGTTCAGAATAAGGGAGTTTGAAAATGAGTGACCCAACTTTTCAAGTTACAACAGGCTTAGGCACTTGCATCAAAAGAAAATAGACTGTTGTTCTTTGCATATATTTCAGGTTAGGAACTCTATGCTATAAAGAAACTCCAGGGGTTTTAACTCTATTTGAAAACGTTTTGGTTTTGTAAAATCACTGTTCATACTGTGTGGTTTTGGCTGGGGTAGAGTTTATTTTCTTTGTAGTAGCTGGTATGAAGTGATGTTCTGGATTTTTGCTGAAAACAGTGTTGGTAACACAAGGAAGGCTTTATTAGTGCTGAGCTTTACTTACACAGAATCAAGATCTTTTCTGCTCCTCACCTCTCTGCACCAGTGCAGAGGCTGTAGGTGCACAAGAAATTGGAATAAGACAGCTGATCAAGACTGACCAAAGGGATGTTCCATACAATACAACATCATACTCAGAATATAAAGCTAGGGAAAAGATGGCTGGAGGATGCTACTCAGGAACTGGCCGGGCATCCATTGGTTAGCAGCAGCAATTGCTTTCCATTTTCATCAGTCATCTTTCTCAGGGTATTATTTCATTTCAATTATTAAACTCTTCTTATCTCATCCTATGAGTTTTCTCACTTTTACCCTTCCAATTCTCTTTCTCCCCCATCTTGCTCGGTGAAGTAAGTGAGAGGCTGTGTGGTACTTAGCTGTTGTCTAGGGTTAAACCCCAAAATAACTGTGAAAACCTGTATATCACCTAAAATATGTTGAGACAAACCATAGACTGTATTCTCTTTAACAATCATATAGAAGGAACTAGACAAAAGAGAGGGAGAAAGGTAATGAAGTTATGCATGTGACTATTTCATCTCCTCAAATTTATACTTGTATAACAATAGTACCTGTGTGTAGGCTATGAAAAAGTTCAGGTACTGAATAAACTTCAGCTTAGAGTTTAAGATCTACAGTACTAAAAGTTTTGTCTTAATATTCCACCTAAGTACTCTGCATGGTTTTGCTTCATATATGAGCATAAAATAGCATTTTTAATATTTTTTAAAATGACATTGAAATAAATAAGCAGCTTTTCACCCTCATTTTTCGCAAGAGTAGTTTCCATAAGGAATGTGCATAACTGCCCAAAGGGAGGTATAAAAGTGTTTGAGAATCGTGTCTGTTTCCTTCATTTTTCAACTGGCGTCTGTCTACGGTAAAATTGACAGCTCCATCTGAAGGACCTACCCTGAACTGGAAAATTATCTGGGTTTAATAGAGTTCTTTTGAATTTTGTGAAATTACTGTGGGGTAAATAGCTGCCACTTACAAAACCTCTTAAGGGATCTTGCTAAACATGAACTAAAGAGAGACAGTTTCTAGCAAAATTAAACATCTTCCACCTTTGGGCCAACATTCCTGTCCAGATCAGATACACCAATGTGTTAAATGAATGCAAATGTTAACTGACAGATGGACTGAAATAAGGAGGAACTTTGCTGTATCTTTAGGGATGGGAACTATGTTATATGTTGGCCAAGAAGTAATTAGGGGTAGGACCATATTCCTGACAGAAGCAAAGAAAATGAAGTACAGTTGTGTGCACACATCTGTGCGTGTATGCACACTTGTGTGTTCTAGACAGAGAGGCTGAGTTAAAAACACACCCAGAAGGGGAGGATGCCAGAGGCAATCACAACTTCTCCTGACTCTGAGTCCCTCCTCTAGCTCCCCAGTAGTCTGACCCAGCACTGAGATCCCAAAACTTCTCTCAGCTCCCAATCTAATGTTCTTTAATTCTCCTGTTCTCCTGCCCTCCAAGCCCTAAAGCACCCCATTTTAGAATGGTGACCTTTCTCCTCACTAATGCACCCTTTGCCCCAATCTCCTTAAATGCATAAAACCTGAACTTCTTCCTAAATTGACACTACCCTAACCAGGAAAGTATTAAGCAAAGCTCTGAAGGTAAGAAATAAAAACATATCCAGGAACAGACACACGGTTCTAGGCAGATGACGGGAGAAATTACAAAGTATCTAAATCCAATCAGTGTCTTCTCTTTGCTGTGGTTCTTGGTTTTACCATGCGTCACAACAGTCATACTATAAGACCAGCCAATGGAAATGAAAACTCTGGATGACTGCCTTGCCCACAGAAAGATGAGAAGCAGATTTAGTACTGTGGATGCAGTATGGGGAGCAACCACATAGGATGCACGTGAATATTCCTTTGTTACCACAAGGAAAATCTTCAGACAGGTCTCCATCATCTCCCTGCTGGTGGAAGAGCCGTGAGGAAATTGCAGGGACGAATAGAGCATAATCTCAAGATGGAAACTTGAGAAGGATTGGTGGGTCAGTACCAGCAGAGATGTCCTCCACCTTTTTTCCATTCTTCACTACCCCAGCTCCTTCAGTCCTTCTAAACAAGAAAGCCTTACAATTAAATCCAAAAGGTTATACCTAAAACCACAGTGATTCCACATGAATAACAAGAATCTATGGTCCATGGCTTTTCATCTGTGGTGCTTAAGAGTCAAAGGGACTACTGCCAAGGTGTTTGAGAGAGGTAAGAAATACTCTTTCCATAGAGACAACTCAGTATGGAATAGTTCAAATGACTCCATATCTAAACAAACCCTATGGCCCTGGAAAGCTCCTTAGCTACCCAGAAGTATTTGCCTGAAAGTTTCCAAATATTTCCAAAAGCTGCATCAAATTCTCAGCTGGGTGAGGAGCCAAGCAAAGCAAGGACAGATGCAAGTGCATTAGCAGCTTCCTGCTTCTGTCGCTGTCCTTTCATTTCCAGGCTCAGATGCATATGGAGCATCTGGGCAATTACAATGCTTAAATTCTATTAATTTGGGCCATTTGTACCATTTTCAGGCTGGCATCGATGTGGCATGGGGAAGAACTAGATGTTCCCTCTTCACCAATGTTGCAATGGCCATTGAATAATAACATTTTACAATAGTATTACCAGTTTTCTACCAGTCATATGTTTCCTCTTCCAGACTGGCTGCTGTTCCAGGCACAGCGTTGGGTCTGTAATTTTAGACCTAAAGTGTGTAATCTGAGGTCAAACACAATTGCAAGGCAAAAAAAAAATGCTTTGGTATCATAAAACAGTGATAAATTGCCAATGTATACTGAATATAGATAGGCAGGTGATGCCTGTATAACTCACTCTCCCAGGAGGAAATTAAAAGCGAACCTGCAGCAGACCTGGGAAAGAGACAGGGTAGATAAAGCCTAAGTTCAGGTGAAACTAATTCAGATTAAGTTGTTAATGATTTTGTGTCTCCTGCTACAAAGTCTTCCTATAATCTGATGATCAACTTTACTAGCTTGAATAATTTCAAAGCAAAAAGAGCATTAAGTCAGTGAGCCGACAGTGAAAGAGGAAAGTATCTATTGGCTACTTAAGTGAATGCTGCAATCTTTAAAATGTATTCTCATTTGAGTTACTACATTGCTGAAGCCAGAAAGCTTTTCTTTGTCACGGAAGACTTGTTTGTACCTGCAAGGGAAAACAGACTTGTCAGCAAAACTGAATGGAAAGTCAGACAAGAAACCTGATTTAATACCTCCTTCAGACAATGTCACTCTCACTGGATTCAGAAAATAGATCAAGATGCTCAAAGTAAGTTCCTACCTTGCACTGAGACAAGTCTGCTGCTGTCACTAACATGCCTGTATGTGTGATAAGCATTTCCAAGTGAGGTGCTGGAAGATGTTTTGCTCTGTTGCTGCTTACCAAGCTGGCAGTGGTCAGAGCATATGTCAGTGCACTTGAAGTTACAAGGAAATTACGTGAAATGTGGAAAGTATATCAAGATTTACATAAAAGGTACATATTTGATGACAGGAAGTTTGACTTCTCCAAAGGAGCGTGAAATGGCCACTGGAGACATCACGATAGTGACGTGAAGTCTGTGGCAGCCCACATGAGAAGCATTCTGGATGATTTTATCATAGCTTTTCCAGTAGAATCATGTCTATTTTCAGATCTATGTAATGAAATGATTGGCAAAGATGTGAGTAATGATTGTCAAGAGCAAAGTACTTGCTTAGTGCTTTGAACTCCAAAAATGTCTTTAATGATGATCAATTTGAACATCATCTTGACATCTAAGCATGGCTTTGCTGGATTGTTTTCTCTCTGGTTGTTTTCATGACTAAATGATTTCAGCCTACGTTTGCAAGTAAAGAGATTAATGGCTTTGAATATGCACGCTAAAACTGAGATCTCATTAAAAAAATCATTTCTGAATGTAAATAAGAGTTGCCCTTCATCATTTTTTGGCTCATATTGATGTAAGAAGTGAAGCAGAGGAGCACTTTTTAGTGTTCGAATGTAATTTTCCCTAATACTTCCTTGGAGTGAGCAAAGCAAGTGATAAGAAATGGCAGTGCTGCTCTGGTTACAACCTGGGTGCAACGGAGAAACAGCAAACTACTTGAATTACCCAGCAAAGGTGACCTGTTGCCTGAATTCAAGGAAGACATCCTACCTGATTACAGTGAAAAAGGAAGAAAGAGAACCCCGTCTTGAAGACAGCACATTATATCCTTGATGCCATCCACAGCTATAGGCTTTTCTGGAGTTGGTTTTCAGTGTAGTGTTAGTGAGAATATACTGTCACTATAAAACAGATGTAAAAAGAGATCTCTGTTTAAAACTGACATCCTTCCTATCAAATTTTCATTTCACTCTGCCAGAAAGCAATCTCAACCATCTCAAATAATAAGTACACAGAAGTGTATTGGTTTTCCCTTTGTTTTGCAACCAGTTTAACCATTTCCAGTTAAAACAGTTCATTACAAGTACATTGCAAATCAATTTAAATAAATAGTACTTCTCCAAATTCCATATGTCTAAAGAATGACAAAATACTAAAGGTTTAAAAAACTTTCTGTCAGATGTAGGACTTATCTTTGGATAGGTCCACTTGCTTTGAAGGCTTAATTAGGAGAAGGAATTCTGATCATCACCAAGGTTCACAAAGTGTCTGTGATAACATTGCTTTTTCTAGCTTTTGGAGATTAAAGGCATATGCCTTAGTATATCTGTTTCAGAAAAGCATCTAATTAGTCTCACCTCTACATATTGTCACATTTTACTCATGTTTGAAAAGCACACCAACACCTTCATGTGAAGTTACAAGGGAAGGAGATGCTGCAAGAAGCAAGCGAAACAAAGAGCTGAAACAAAAGTCCTAAACTTTGAGGGTTTTTCTAGTTTCCCATGGTTCACATCCCTTCATTTGTTACCCCAATTTTTGTTAATTGCAGACTCCTAACCAATGAAGACATGAAGAAGTACTTTACAAAGCTTTGTTTAAAACTTCTACTCTCTAGTCACTTAGGCTCCCATTTAATTTGTATTAACTGCAATCTTGAGGCAAAACCTTTTTTTCTTCATATTTGGAAGCTTATTAAACAGGTGATGATGAAAATATTCTGTTTTCTGTTTTAAGTAGATTGTTATGGAACAACGCTATCCTGAAACATGAACACTCACTTTGAAGGGGAGAGCAAATTTCATTACATGATCCATCTATTTATTTTAATCTGCTCGTTCTTTGAACAAATGAATGAGAATTTAAACACACACAGCAGTTTTACAAGGAGCAACTTTTTTTCTAATTATGTATTCTTTACTTATTAATCAGTGTTACAATTTCCTGTGACATTTAACACAGTTACAAGTTATTTTCATTCCAGAAGTTAGCAGTTTGCTGTATCACTATACACATGGCACAAGCGTTACAAATGTAAATAAATGTAGGCGTCTGGGGTTTAACCACTGCTCTCAGAGAAACGTCTTTTTTAATGTGGTATAACTTGCAATCACGCTGAATGTCATCACAGCGTTTGAGAGTGGGCAAGTCTTCATGCAATCTTAATTTTTCACAGGAAAAAAACCCTGGCATTTGTGCAAAAATAATGAATCCCATAAAAGAGGAAAGAGAGGAATGTAGCTAATAATCCTATTTATGTTCTTATACACTACATTTACCAGAAATAGCATGACTAAATTCTAATAAATAAATACACTAATTGGTCATTGGAAACGCAAATTTCAACAACAACCTCTAATGCAGTATAATAAAACCCATTACAAGCACCAGCTTTGTAGATGCTTTGATTGTAAATAAGAGATTAGTTTTAAATTCAGATGTACTGAACAGGTTGGCATAATTTCAGGTAGCAGTGGATTTAGGCTGCTTGCCAAACTGTGGGAAGAGTAGATATATTAATACCTGCACTGTTTCTACTCTCATATATTCAAGCTGAGTATTAGCTATTTGCTACATTAAATTATATTGAGTAGCAGACATAAATATGGTTTTCATATTCCAGTTCCTTGCAGATCACTTTTCTTCATTTTAGTAGATTCCACGGAGCCACATTGTCGCAGAGCTTGTTTCACTTTCCATCATGTCCGAATAACCAATCTTGATGACCACGGGATAAGACATCTTCTCTCTGAAAATGAAAACCTAATGTGTCATTTCCCTTGCAGCTGGGATATTGGAAACTTGTGCCTTTATCATCCTTTGTTTTCTCTTTCTGTGGTATTGACCATCCCAATTCCCATTAAATTAATGAGCAAATTTCTCCCTTGGCAAATCTGTGGATAGTCTCAACTATCATAGCTCCAATGCCAGTTTACATTGGCTAAAGGTCTATTTTTGCCTCACTTGGCTTAAATTACCATGGAGAAAAGATATATGTGTGACATCACTTGAGTAGACAAAGACCTGGGTCCTACACTACGCAAGACAGCAGAAGTTTTGGCCCCAGTGACAGAGGGAGGCAATCAAACACTTAATTTTGGATAGAGCCACAACGATGAGGTTTATAGTAATGTTCCTCACTAAGCTTTACTGATATTAAAACTTTTATTCTTCTGGGCTTTATTTCCATGGCTCCAAACTTCTACCCAAGCCTCCATGGGAGAAGAGTATCTTACAGAGCTGTGTACTAAAAGTATCTTATTGCCCTGAGCAGTGCTGCTCTGCTGACAGTTTATCAGATGGTACTGGAGTCTTCTGAGCTTTCTCAGCCTCTACTACCTGCCTTCCTTAGATGAAGAATTCAGCTGACACTTGAATAAACATAACTGATGAGGTTTGAAAGCCACACCTTTCAGATTTTTAAGGCACATGACAGCCTAAGCTCCAAATCGTGATTATATCTATTTTATTTGTCTATATCTCAGCATTAAAAAAACATTTGTAGCTGACTCTAAACCACTAGCCTGTGTGGAATTAATCAATGTGACCACATGTTGCTACTACTGGTTTCCTTTCCAATCCCCTCACCTTAATTATTGTCTCACATACCCACTTGTTGCATCCTGTCTTAAATTAATTGTAAATTCTTTGGTAGTGGGAGTGTTTCCAGTTCTGCTTTAGCATACCCCCAAGCACAGCAGCCTGAGTAGGACCTGAGGGACTTTTGTAATAGGGATAATTAGTACTGAAATTGGGATGCTTTGGCCTGAAGGGGAAAGCCATAACAGGGAAATTGATTGAAGTGTCTAAAATGAAGTCTGTTTTCCTAAAAAACAACAAAAAAATAGGGCCTGAGTGACATCCGAGTGATGATATAACACAGTGACAGATCCTTTTCATACACCAAGTAAGCACAGTTCCTGAAGTAGACAGCTTTGACATGTGCTGCAAACTACATGTCTTCAATAGCAGACAGCTACCTTCTTTGCCTTGAATTTGCCCTCACATTCCTTGATGACATACAAGTTTCCTCAGGAACTTGCATGACCAAGTCCCTGAAAAAGTCTGTGCACCTCGAGAAAATCCCAGTCTGTGCACTCAGTATTTTTCTCTCCCTACCTTGAAAGAACAGTAGACCTTCAGCAACACCCTGGCTTGTGTAAGAAACAACCTTTTTAGCAATATTCAGAGAATATTGAGGTTGTTTTTCAGAGGAACGAATGGCAAGTTTAAAATGACTTCTGTTAAATTGGTACCCATGGGATCCAAAAGAAGAGCTCCAGTTTTACAGGCCTTGGACATTTGCGTTTAACGCTTTTATCATAGCCCATTGCAGACTGATCAACACTCCTGCATTTTTTATTAACTGAACACTGTGTGAGGTGACCGTATAGTTTGGTTAATCATTTAGATCTCCCTGCAGGGCATTTCTCATTCTGCAGCATTTTCCTTAGCACCCCAAAGATCTTTATACAAATTTATCAATTATTTATGAAAAGAGTACTTAACTCTAGTACAACAGATCTGGAGACCAGAATTCCTCACTCAGGAAAGCCACGCTGTACATGCTTCAGTCAAGACCTGCCTCCTTATGCTACCGCTGCATTTGACTGCCAGCCTTGAGTATGCTGAACTGTTATTAATAAATCACCTTAATGATTGTTCTTAGCTAAAACAATAACTTGCAAATTTCCTGAGTACATGCACACACAAAATTGCAATGAGGTTTTACATTTTGATCTTTTATTTCTCATATCCTGTTGAATGTCCTACATAAATTATTCATTTCTAGCCTTACCATGTCCCTTTCTCTTAGTTATGACTTGCTGATACCAGAGAATAGAATGTGATTCAGCCCTCCGGTGCATGAAGAGGACCCACTGGGGCTGGCTTTAGTCCACTCCTGTCATTGCAACATGCTGGTTTTGCACAAACAATTTAGCTTTGGGGCTAAACCATCTAAAATAGGTATTTCCAAGGTAGTACCATAGCAGTGATCATAAAACACACTTTCTGACTGTGTCCCAAGAGGCCTTTTCAAAGTTGTTTTAGGAGAGACTAGGGAGATCTATTAATGAGTGAAGTAATTGTTACCTGTGGGCACAGATTTAGAACGACTTCATGCTTCAGACTCCAAAAGCACAAATGTCTTTGTTACAACCGTGTTGTGCGCAGCAAACAAAAGGGATGCTTACAGAAGCAGAGATATGGTTATTAGGCTGCACAATACCTATTTTTTTTTTACATTCTGAAAAAAATCACTCATATAAACAGAAGATTTGATATCATAAGCTCTTGTAACCCAAAAAAAAATTCAAACAATAAGTGGAGTAATTTTCCATAAAATGAGCATGATGAAATCTACAACGCTGCCTATTTACAAGCATACACAAAATTAAACTACATTTCCTGTTTAATTTACAGTATGAAACAAAGGCACAATATCAGATCCTGATAACACTGTGCTAATTCAGGATGTGCTCACTTGTGTTTTGTTTCCAATATTTAGTTCTTCATGTAATTTTGTGTGTTAATCTGGTAAATTTATATAGTTACGTACTCAAAAGATGATATTATATAATTATAGTATAATCTATTTCAATGTACCCTTTTCACACAAGGCCATCAAAATCTAAAATGGCCACATGGTCATCCTGTGCAATCATTTTAGTTCTTTGGGATTCCTAACGTGGTTTAGTGGTGCCCCTGCTCCATCCCCAGGCAGACTAGAGGACAGGAAGGGGTGGTGAGTAGCATAGCTATTTGTGTTCCCTATTTTCCACAGTCCATAGGGGATAAATAAAACTCCAAGGTGCTCTTGAAGCTGCTGTCACTCCAGGAGCCAGGTGATGCTCCTAATATCCTGAGAAGCCATGAAACAAGGAGGTAGCTGAGAGGTATGTGAGCTTCAATCTGGTCCCCAAAATCACGTAAACAGAAAAGAAGCAGCTTGACAATAATTTTTGCTTTTGTTTCTAGCTTCTTTAGGAGATTTACTGAAATGTGACTATCATGGAATGATGTAATATTTATAACAAGAATATATATGCACATAAATGAGAAAACTTTCTTTCCAGATACCTCCCTTGTGAGTGTGAAAATGAGACATCTCTCATTGTCTGTGAAAAACAGCATCACCACTCCACCCAAACTTCTCCACTGTCCCTCAGAGATCCATCCAGAAGGTGGGAGATCTCACTCCTTTCCCTACAGTTCACTTGAACTTCTTTCTCTCCACCAACTACTCACTCCTGAAAGACCTAAGTGTCAAACACTCCAAATGCCTATGATCTTTTCCCCAAAATCAGTCTATTCCTTTTCATCATTTCTTGCCCAATTATACTGGTACTACATTATAATGCCTGAAAGCTCTGACCATCAGCAGCTACATAGCACTATGTATGTGGAAACAGACAACATCTGCA
Organism: Bolborhynchus lineola; assembly: GCA_025448015.1. NCBI lineage: Eukaryota > Metazoa > Chordata > Aves > Psittaciformes > Psittacidae > Bolborhynchus > Bolborhynchus lineola. Next base: position 25,462 of record JAOEHX010007958.1, read on the forward strand.
GGAAATTCACCCTCTTCTCCACAAGCATGTGTTGCTTGTGTCTCCAGGTTGTAAGTACATACCATTTTACAATACTTTTTCATGCCATTACGAGCCAACACAACGGTTAAATGTGAGCAGCATGACCAAGGCCTGGATCTACAGTAAAAGTGAAGATTCTGAATGAATTCTTTCAAAGATGTAACAAATGTTATATTTTCTCCTCTGTCTCCACTTCCCCAAATCCCCCAGCAGCCATGAGATGATGAAGGAAGAGGAAGGAAGCACCTGGCTTCATGTAGCACACTGTTGTCTCCCTCAAGAGGAGCTTTTAGGGGCCTCTGCTGTGCTCCCTTAGAGGGGAAACTCAGGTATCAGCTTTTCCAGCAAGCAGAGGCCCTTGCAAAGGGAGCAGGATGACTCGAGCGAATTGAATGAGGAAATGGGTATTTGCACAGAAAATAAAACATTTTTTTGCAAGTCATTTTCTCTATTCCCTTTTGGTTTCACTTGAATGGCTTGTGGGCCTGTAATAGTTCCTCCTCAAGAACCACTTTTATCTTCTGGTGGTTTGAACAGTTTAATCATCACTTGAAAGCCATTACAATGGGTCTCATCACCTTCAGGCACATATGGCCATTACACTCGTTCTGGGGTATCCAGGGGGCAGAACACAAGGAGATGACTTAGGAAAGAAAATCTCTTATTTCAGACTAAATGCCTTCAAAAGCTAGTGACAATTGTATAAAAAGGTTTAAAAAATAATTGCAAGTGTCATGGCTAAAGTTTCATTATAGAATACAGAGGGCTGAAGTACTCTGGGTATGTACTCGCAAGTACTCAGTGGTCACAGGAGTCAAGACAGGTAGGGAGGTCATTTAAAGTGTAGCTTAATGCAAGCAAAAAGAAAAAAGATTTCTATTCATAAAGGGAAGATGACTAAAATAACACCCAGAAAACCGACATAATGGATATCAAAATCTCACCCAAACCACCAAGAAAGGTAATTACCAGATTCATGTCACACAGGAAACACATGGTCTAAATTTTGCTTTTTGATAGAGCTCAACTCCTCTGAGAGATTCTACCCAAACAGTTGGGTTTTGCTGCTTTGTGGATTTCTGATGAGTTAATATAAGACGAGGTCAGGGCTGGCTTACAGCCAGGCGTGTGACAAACAGAAAAGATTTTCTCAGTGTTCTTGAATACAAAATACACGCTCGGTTAATGTGCCCTTGGTACAAAGCCCCAGAAATCAGGTATTGTGCAATAAACCAGTTTGATTTTACAATCTACAGTTGTGCAATTGATATGCAACTGACCTAAACTGGACCTCATCTAACGAGTTATTTCGTTTTCTAGAAGAAAAAAACAGTATCAAACGGAATCTCTTAATTCTGTTGTGGAGTTTGCATTTTATACCAGAAAAAAACCCCACGTAAAGATAGACCCCAGCCCCAGCTGGGTCCCATATATCTGTTTACTGAAAACGTGAAATTATGCGAGTCTTGATAAAATTACTCTTGCGGTTGTGTTTTGGAGTCTTCAAAAATGCAGAACACAGCACTTAGAAAAGGTTTGCAATCCTTTTAAAACACAACCACCACCTATGCTATGAGACTTCCAGCTTTAAATTTTTTAATGTAAAGAATTTTCATTCTCAAAGTCATAGATTATCCCTTACGTGCTTTTGTAAATGCTATTACACATTAGCTGCAGCTTGAGTACCTAAAAGGGATAAAAATACAACCACGCTTCTTCCATCTTTTTATTTTATATTCCTTGCTTTGGATTTATATTGCAACCACTTGTCTCAAACAGGAACGAAACTTTCTGGTTTTTTTCATCTGAAAGGTATGAATTCCTGAATGGCAATTTAGCATGTACACTTCAGGGAAACACTGCATGACTTTTCATATGATTTATATTAACCTTTCATTAAAAAGGAACATGATTTGGATCCTACTGCATAACAGCACAAGAAAGTAAATGATAGTCTCCAGAAACTGGAGTCTTTTTATCTAGCTGGGGAGACTGAGAATAGCACCATTATTTGAAATTTTCTCCCTCCTTTTCATATGTTAAAAATACTAAGGTAGCTGTTGGGAATAACAGGAAAAAGCTGTGAATCAGTATCAGTTTGGGAAGCAGAGTCATAGGGAGTGAGCTAGTCAGGGGCCCTCTCTGCTCATGTTTACTAAAATGTCAAAGATTCTAGAGGGAGAAGGGTTAAGTTTTAGATTTCATCCATTTGAACCACTTTGCCCATTAGCCTGAGTACAACCAGGAGTATGGGGCTAGAAGATACATGCTTTCCTGTTGGATTGAAGAGCAGCATCGCTGCATAAAATCTGCAATATTCTCATGTAGAAATACAGAGTAAATAGAGATATTGGTCCCTGCTGGCCTTAAAGTCCATGAATATATGACCAGTATAGCCACTTCCAAATGCAGTTCATCTACCATGTAGTTTTCAGAGAGATTGGAGCCATGGCAAGGGTGGGACAAGAATAGCATCAAATAAAGGCAAATATTCCTGAAATCTGCATGCTATTATTTCTGCCCAGAAAAAGGGTCTGCAGGTCCAGGATGGTGGTAGTGGGAAAGAACATCTGGCAGCTGGAAGGTAACCAGAAATAAAGAACATATGGAAAAAGGGCTGTGGAGAGGAGGGAATGGGGTTGTTTCCAATACCCTGTGTCATAATGCCTAACCCTGGATTTAGTAGGGGCCACTGAATGGGTTTGTGTGATTGCCAGTGCTTTGTGTAGCATTATTGTTGCTTTGTTTTGTTTCTAAGGAGAATTACAATCTGTTACTATATTAAATACTTTTTTTGTACATGTGTAGAGATGTGTGTGTTTCTCTTCTGCTTTAAGGCATGGCTTTCAGCTTCAGAAATAATTTTCAGATTCAGAGAGGGTGGAAGAGCCAAGGAAATGAGAATTGTTTGTCTACATTTTCTGGGAACTACATGACATGCTGTTTCCTAGGCAAAGCTCTATAATGTGATTGCAGATCTATATTTAAATTTGGGAGAGAGTCTAAAGGGGACCTGACACCTCCACTGTAAAAACTCAGATAATACAGACCTCAGGAGTTTAGAGTTCAAGGTATTTACATATTGATGTTTTCTAGCACTGGTAGAAGCAATCTAACAGCACAGGATTTGCTACCAAATGACTGTTTGGTTTGGGTTGGGGGTTTTTCAACTCTCATTTAAGTGTGAATTCCTAGATATCTGAATTTACAAAGGCAGGTCCACTGGATTTCCATTTGCATATTTTTGGCAGCAGTCCACCTCATTAATGCAGGAGAGAATCAGCCAATATTATAAGAAAAACACATATGACACTCAAGGGAGTTAGAAATATATTGTTAATTTGACGGAGTGTTAATAGGCCCCCTAATGTCACCAGTTTTTTTCCTAGCAGTTGCCTGCAATGTTTATTTCTTGTTGGACCAACAAAATCCTGGTTCACATTATAGACATGATGGTAGCTCTTTAAGAGAGATGTGTTCTCCAGCAGGTTTTCAGCATTTAGCTCTCCTCTTCATTTTAATCAAAGAAAAGTCTCCGAGTCAAAGGAAGGAGGAAATCAAACTCTAACTTAAATCTCTCTTGTAAAAGTAGATATTATTTTTGAATGATGCCTCCTGAGAAACTTTTCATTGACCTCTAAAGCAGAAAGGCTGCAATGGAGCTGTTATCAGGTTTAACTTCTGTGACACACAGCTGAAATCATTGTAGACTGGTGGCTAGAGGGAGATTAAATTCAGAATGTCCTGTAAGCTGAAAGAAATATGAATCTAAGCAGTGCTCTTTAGGAAGCATTAAAGAGTGTGTATAGAAACTTAAAATTCCTCTCTGTTAAGTTACTTGGTATTTCTTTGCCATTCCTCATAGATTTATAAAGAACTACACCATTATTTTCAACCTTTTACTGCTAAGGGCCAGCAGGTTACAAGTTTTGCTCTAGTAATTACCTATCAGTCTAACAAAGTAACCTTAATTAGTGGGATTTTTTCATACCGTATATAGGAATGGGGCATGGTGTGAACACATGTTATTATGATTTAACACCTTGCTCAGATCTCATGTATATCCTTTGTCTTCAGCTGTCACCAGTGTAATTAGGCAGCAGAGGTGCAATATATTCAGATTTTTGTCAATACCTGTCCAAAACTTTAAAAGTAAGTGTGACAGAAATGAAGGCTAATATGCAGAGAAAAGCTATAATGACCACTGGAGACAACTGAGCTCCATTTAGCTCACTGTATGAGCTCACTCTAGTGCACATGCTTCGTTTATGTGACTACTCTGGTTTCATCAAGATGGATTATTGCTTAGAA
>JAOEHX010007959.1:0-12601 GCA_025448015.1 Bolborhynchus lineola
CTCATGCCACATACACAGCAGCCACAGCAGCAACAGCAGCAGCAGCCACCACAGCCACCACCACAGCAAGCCCAGGCACCACCACAAACACCACAGCAACAGCAGCAGATGATGATGATGCTTATGATGCAGCAGGATCCCAAAACGGTCAGGCTTCCTGTACCACAAGGAGTTCACCCACCTAGAGGGCCTCTGAATCCAGATGCTCAACGAATGCCGATGCAGCAGGGTAGTAACATGCCAGTAATGGTTAACCTCCAGGGTCCTGGGTCAGTGCCTCCATCTCCTGATAAACAAAGAATTTCCTTGCCAGGCAATCCTCCTCTGGGAAATAATGCAAGAAAAATGGTTTATCAAGATAATGTCCAGAATCCTTCCAGCTCACCCCTTGGAGAGGTTTCGTCAGTTTCTTCCCTTCCAGAGGGAGGTGGAGCTGAAGGTCCCCCAGCATCAGCAGCTCAGAATAACCTGACATCTCATTTAGTAGTTTCACAAAACCAGTTAATGATGACAGGACCCAAAACTGGACCCTCCCCACTTTCAACTGCCCAAGGTACAAGTCCCCAGCAGCAATCGAATTCTCTGCCTAGTGCTCTTACGCACCACTTTCCAAATGTTGCCACCCCATCACAAACTGCAAGGCCTAAAACCCCAAACAGAGCAAGCCCAAGGCCATACTATCCTCAGACTCCTAATAACCGTCCACCTAGCACAGAACCATCGGAAATCAGCTTGTCTCCAGAGAGACTCAATGCTTCTATAGCTGGTCTATTCCCTCCCCAGATTAATATTCCTTTACCTCCCAGACCTAATCTCAATAGAGGATTTGATCAGCAGGGTCTTAATCCCACAACTTTGAAGGCTATTGGACAAGCCCCATCAAATCTCACCATTAACAATCAGTCTAGTTTTGCTTCTCCACAGTCACACAAATTGGAAAGTGTGGTCATTAATTCAGGTAAACAAACCAACACTGGCGGAACAAAGAGAGCAAGTCCAAGCAATAGTCGAAGATCCAGTCCTGGATCCAGTCGGAAAACTACCCCAAGCCCTGGCAGGCAGAATTCAAAAGCAGCTAAATTATCATTGACAACTCCGCAGAATCCATCTCTATTGCAGAACATGGAATTACAAAGAAATATGATGGCTGGTCCCTCTTTGCCAACACCTGTGACTTCAAGTTTCCAAAGCAACAACATGCTAAGTAATCCGAATCCTGCAGTTTCTGTACCTCCTGTGACGGGCATTCCTGAAGACACCAAAGAGAGCCTTAGTGTCCCTCAAGATAACGAGTGTCAGAGTGCACAAGGTGTCCAAGGTAACAAAGACCAGCCCAGTATTGAGCTTAAAGGTATCCCTGCTCCAGAAATGAAAATGTTGGTTCCAGAAGAGCACCCAAAAAAAGATGGGCAAGCCCTGGACTCCAGTAAGCTTCCAGTCATGGAGGAAAGTAAACCCTTGGTGTCTCCAGCTATGAGGGAGGCACCAACTTCCTTAAGTCAACTTCTTGATAATTCTGGAGCTCCTAACGTAACCATTAAGCCTCCTGGGCTGACTGGTCTTGAAATGGCACCGATAGTTACCACTAGTGAGGAGCTAAAGAAGATAGCTGTCATTCCTCCACTGCAAGATTCATCCTCGAGCAAAGAGCCATCTAATTCACTTAGCTTGCCTCAGAATAATGAGCCCTGTTCAACACCAGGGCACCAGGAACTGGGAGAAATAAGCTCAAGCGCTGCACAGAGTGTTCCTCCAGTGATGCAGAGGCCTGTCAGCTCTTCTTCTATTTCAGGTCCTTTGCCTCCCAACCAGATAACAGTCTTTGTAACTTCAAACCCTATTACATCTGCTGCTAATACATCAGCACCATTGCCATCTCACTTGCAGCCTGCATTGGTGTCAACTGTTGTCACAATGCCCAATGTAGGGAACAAAGTCATGGTGTCTGAGGGGCAGTCAGCAGTTCAGTCTAATGCCCGGCCACAGTTTATTACACCTGTGTTTATAAACTCATCATCAATAATTCAGGTTATGAAGGGCTCTCAGTCAAGTACAATCCCAGCAGCCCCCATGACTTCTAACTCTAGTCTGATGCCTCAGTCGGTTGCGGTTGTTGGGCCTTTGCATATACCACAGAATATAAAGTTCTCCTCTGCACCCGCTCCTCCCAGCACATCATCCAGCAGTCCTGTTTCTACCATTCCCACCAGCAGGCCACTGGTTCTTAACCCCTTGGCGCCTCCTGTTCAGCTGCCTTCTCCTGCTACAACTTCTTCCAGTGCTCCCTCAAATCTCCCTGCTCAGCAAGGCAAAGACTTCAGCCCAGAGGAGACTTCCTCTCAAAGTGGTGGGTCAGGTGACCAGTGCTCTGTTGCAGCAACACAGCCAGGACCTGTTGTTTCACCTCTTTTGACAAGTAGTCCGGGATCTGGGAACAGACGCAGCCCTGTTTCGTCAAGTAAGGGGAAGGGAAAAGTAGACAAGATTGGCCAACTCTTGTTGACTAAAGCTTGCAAGAAAGTCACTGGCTCCCTTGAGAAAGGGGAAGAGCAGTATGCTTTGGATGGCGAAGCAGAAGGTCAGGGACTAGAAACATTGGTCCCAAACAGTTTGGGAACAGAGCAGTCACCAGCAGAACTAGATAATAAAACTGTGACACCGCCAGCACCCAGTCTTCTAAAACAGAGCACTTCTGGGCCTGGCAGTTCGGGTGCCAGCACCACAGCTGCTGCTCCTGCTTCCACGTCTCCGAGCACATCAACAAGCACTCCTCCTACCAGTGTACCACCAGTTGTAACCACTCCTGCAGCCCCAGACCTCGCATCCGCAGCACCAAGCACTAATGGCAGTAACCACGGTGCTGCAGCGGCTGAGCAAACTGGGGCTGGTGTGGTGGAGGAAAAAGCAGGAGCACATCAGGAGCTGCTACAGAATGCAGGTAAGTCCAGTGCTGCCCTGTGTAAGTGTAGGGTTGCTTCTGTAAACTTCCTAGGTGCTTTTCTCTATGAATATAATAAAAATTAGACCCCGTAGCCAAGGCTGACAACTCCTGTCTTGTTTCTGAGTGTCGTGGTTTAAGCCCGGCCATAGTTTAACTCAGAACCGCGCAAGCACTCACTTACTCCTCCTCCTTCTTCCTTCTCTCGCTCCCAGAGGAATGGGGAGGAGAATGGAAAGAATGTGAATCCCACAGGTTGAGATAAGAACAGTCCAGTAACTAAGGTATCATACAAAACTATCAGTAAAAATAATGATAAGGGAAATAACAAGGGGAGAGAATACGATTGCTCACCACCCGTTGACCAATTCCCAGCCTGACCCACGCAGCGATCTGGGCCTTCCGGATGACTCCCCCCAGTTTATATACTGGGCATGACGTGCTGTGGTATGGAACACCCCTTTGGCTAGTTTGGGGTCAGGTGTCCTGTCTGCTTCCTCACAGTTTCCCCTCCTCCCTTGGCAGAGCATGAGACTGAAAAGTCCTTGATCAGGGTAAGCATTACTTAGCAACAACTAAAAACATCGGTATTATCAGCGTTGTTCTCAGACTGAAGTTGAAAACACAGCACTGCACCGGCTACCAAGAAAGAAAAAATGGCTGCTACTGTTGAACACAGGACAATAAAATCCACTGAAGTCAGCAGAGCACAACTGAGAACTTGAGCTTGACCGTGACTTCACTGTGGCTGTTTGATGTATGTCATAGCTGTGTGCCAGCAGAAAATGGAAACATTTCTTTTAAGCTTCACAGAAGGAATTCTGATTTGTTAGGAGAAAGATGGAAGTGGATATTCTTCATTTAAAGAGGAATGTTTAACTTTCTGTCTTCATGTTCTTTCTAAGTTCATTATCACATACAAGAGCAGATCAGAAAACAGTAGCCTGACAAGAATTGGTTTTCCATCTTCTGTTTAACTTGGCAACTTAAGAAATGTTAAGCCACGTCATCTTGTTGCCAGAGGACTTCAAGGGAGCCTCTGGAGCATATTTTGCACCTTTGCCATTGAAAGAGTGAGGGCATTGATTCATTTACAAAGAAGCTTTTTTCCCTCAGATCTTCTGTTGAAATGAACATGAATCTAAGAGAGACTGAACTCCTTAATTTCTAGGTCTTTAATTTCGCAGTCTGGTGAAAAACTGTTGCCATTAGAAAAGTGATTCATGATATTTAATTTCATCACTTTTTCTAGTTAGAGAAAACTTGAGATAATTCTGCCAAAGTTTTCTTTTTAAGCTGGGGAGGTGTGTGTGGGGGGGCAGAATAGAGCGTTGGTGAAGAATATTGCATCTGTAAATGCAGTAAGATGGAAGATGCAGTGTTCTGTAAAAGCAGCCTGATTGCACAATAGAAAATGCTTGTGACTCCCTTTGAAAATAATGCTTTTTCCCCTCCACTTTTGTTCTAGCATCCTCTCAACCTTTAACACAGAAAAAAAGTTCAGTTCCAACATCAGAAAGTACTGTTCAAAGAACAGGTAAATCTTACTTCGGAAAAGCGGAATGTAGGTGAACTAAACTGTGTTTGTAACTGAAAATACACGTAGTTTAATGCGTGTTTAATGGTCACTAACACACTTGGTAGTTTTAAGGGTTGGGTTTTTTGCTGTTGGATATTCTCCCTGTTCAAATTTTGGGTAGGAAGAAAAGTAACTCTATCCTTATGTTGCTTGGTCTGTATTTCTTTTGTTACCAGGATCCCTGTTTTTCCCAGGCAGTGCTATATAGGCTTACACTGAAGAGTCTGATGTTTCAACCATACGTATTGTAAAGGGTTTTTACCAGAAAGGGACAGATACCATCCATTTGCTTACCCTTTTTTTTATACCTGTGTCCCTTGTCTACACTCTAGCAAACTTTAGGTACTAAATTGATCCTAAAGGCAAAGCCACAGTTCTGTGCAGCAGTGTCCCAGAGGTTCGAGGGTGTTAAAGGGTGAGATGGTGTTGTTATAGGCACCATGACAAATGAACAGTGAGCTAATACCTTACACTGTGATGGTGATCCCTAAGGCAGTTTCTTACAAGAGGTGCTGTCTTTAGTTATAGATGATCCCTTTCAACAAAGGGTCTGGTAGATATGGGGAGAATGAAAAGATGGACAGTAAAAAGATGAGAAATCTACATCATCTCCTGAGAGATTTTCTCATTCATCAGAAGTATAATTGGCTTCAGAAGATTGCCTCCTTTTGCATTAGAAGGTCTTTGCTGTAAGAGGTGGTTGGGTTAAGGCAAAATTTAACGTGCATCATAGATCCACATTAGTATTTTTAAGGTTTAAAAAGAATAAACCCTGGATGTTTTAGAAGTGATAAGCTGTCTAAAATGGGAGCTAAGAAAGGGAGAGGACTGTAGCTCTTGTCGGGGAGTTTCTCCACAGTTTTCTTCTGCAGGGCTCCTTTTAACTTTCCTCTGGCTTAGCTGGTGCAGGCCTTACGCAGAAAGAGCACTTGGCTGAGCTGGTACTTGTTTGATATGTTAGCTTGCTTTGCGAGAAGCAATAGATGAGAGAAGATCATTCTTCAGAGCTAAAGCATAATGAGAATAATGTGAGATGGCTGTGCCTTGACAGTGGATTTTAAAATTATCTTTTTCTCTTGTAGAACTTGAAACAAATGCTCCGGTAGTTGCTGGTCAAAGGTAAGGAGATAGTTTGTGTAGATGCAGAGTAGATGTAGCTTTCATGGGAGGAAGTCTCCTTCTCTTTGCTTCAGTTGCGCACCTTCTGCTACTGTTTTTCATTTTCTTGTCCATACCCTTTCTGTCCTGCTAAGAAATTGGGCTCAGCTCTGTTTCAAAACATTGCTGAAATGCAGAATGTAAGGTAACGTTTCCTGGCTCTGTCTTCATGCTTTGGGCAGTGTTTCCTCATATCCCTTCAGGCCTGTTTCATGTCCTGGAAGGGTCTTGATGTGATATTTTGTGGAAACAAATCAAAACTAAAGCCCCCAAAGCCTGCAGCATAGTTCTTATGTGAAGTTTTGTTTCCTGCACTTACGCTTTTCTGAAGTTTGGGGGTTTTCTGCCCTTGTGACTGTTCTCTCCAGATTTCTTTTGTTTGCTTGTTGACGTTTTGCCATTACCTGAGAGGAAAGGCAAGTGGGAACTCCATCTTGTCCCAGTTAAGACACTCAGTAATTAAAAAATCAATTTCAAAAGATTGTGTTCTTCCAGCAGAAAATACAGTTTCCAAGGTCTGTTTCTGTTAGATTCTAAACCCACCAGAGTCTTATACTCAGTATAGGCAGCTGTAACAATGAACCTTTGTAAGGTTTTTGGATAACAATGTTGACATGAATGGCTGAGTTTATGATGCTCCCCCATCAGTGTAGTGATGTCCTAAGCCAGAGCAGGAGGTGCAGTTAACTCATTTGGTTCATCAGGAAGGAAGGCAGCGTCATCTTTTTCAAGGGAGGGAGCACAACACATTTCCTCAGATCAGGAGTGACTCTACATTGAATATTTTAACTGCATTTACCATCACATGGATTGGGATCTTTCTACTTGTATCAAAGATGAACTGAAATGTCAGTACAAGTTTTCTTTAGGGTGCAGTTTCTCTGAAAAGCTGATGGGGTGACACTTAGCAGATGGGCAGATTCTCCAAATGAAGCACCCTTGCATGACCCTTCTCCACACTCCTCAACACATCAAATGATGACCACGAGTGCATTTCTTATTGCATTTTTCTGGGCTGATGCTTTTCTGGTCAAGACCAGAAAAGAAGGGAGGTTTTCAGGCAAACTCTGAGTGTAGTGATGGCTGATACAGTGGCCAGCTTTAAGCTCCTGGAGTTCAGCACCGTTTGGTACAAACCTTACATGAACTTGCAGCCTAGAAAGCATTGGAAATATTTTTACTTGGGCCAACTTGATTTCCTCAGATGAAAGAAGTGATGTGTTGGTTCCTGTGAGACAATCCAAGCTATGGATTAGTCACTAGATCTGTAAAAGTTATCTGTAGTAACTTAACTTCAGCTGATGATGCTTTTTTGCTTGCCTCCAAGTATCCTCCAAAGTAGGTGGCTGCTGTTTCAGCTGCCCATGTTACTGAGCAGAAGAGCAGTTTGTGACCTGTTTGGGGGATTCAGTTTATATTCCGTTTATTATACAGTTGCCCATGATACTATGATTTATTTTGTATCTGAGGCAAGCTATGTGCTTCAATATTCTCCTCTACTGTGTGTTTCCTTGCTTGAGAATGTTTATCTCTCATTGAGATAAACTGTGTTTTATTTTAAGTATCTGCTAGGTAAAACTACAAGTGTTTGTAGTAGGTTTTCCTTTCAAAATAGGGCTTCCTCTGAAGCAGTGACAGTGTAGTGGAGCCTCTGGAATGCACAGGCCTGCTCTGTGTGTTTTCAGTCAGTTCTCTGATTAAGGCAGCCTTTCTTGACATCTTGCAAGTATCACCCAAAGGGCATGAAATGAGTTGTGTTTCTCCTTTTCCAGTATCAGTAGTGATTTATTTGATTAATTACTTACCTTCGAATTCACAGGAGGTAAGTGTAATGTAGGCTTCAGAAACCACTTAGTCATCAGAATTTGTCTGGCATTAATGCATTAAGGAGAAAACACCCAAACCTCGAGGAATTCACAGGGTAGAGAGTTAATTTAGCACTCTATCTGTTGTCTCAGGGACAGGGAACATGGATTTCCACACTACCTAAAATTATCTGTTGTAGCAGAAAAAGCTTTCTGTTATGAAAACATTTTAACCTCAAGCTTTAAAGCTTTAAGAAAGTATAAAATAAGCCTTAAGCTTTTTAATATGTGAAGATCAGTGGAGTGAGTCTTGTAAAAGCAAAAGCTGGCGTACTCACTGAAGAGTTCCTAATGCCTCCTTATGTTCATCTGCAATTTCAACTCTGTGTTCCCATATCGTAGCAGTCTCTAATGTAACTTGTTTGCTTTTCCTAGACTTCAGTAATGGTGGCACCTGTGGAAAACAGAGCAGACAATTTATAATGCATCTAATTTCTTGGTCTTCTAATGTTGAAAATATTCTCTTTGAGGACTTCTCAATTCTGTATCCTCTGATAATTTTTAATAGAAACGGACTATACTCTGGCTTACTCAGGTCATTCTGCATCTGATAAAACTTCTGGTATCTCTAGCATTTCATATCTTCAGTGCTAATAGTCCGGAACTGGTACCTGTGTCGGTCCATCCTCCAGCTTGTCTGAGTTGCATAGAAAAGCATAATTCTTCTTACACTTCATCAGAAATATTTTGTCCCACTTTATTAGTAATGAGACAAAAGAGAATTGTGAAAAGTCTAAAACTCCAAGTAGAAGAAATTCAAGAACAGAGGATTCTGCCGCTCCACAGGAAACTGTAGAGAACGGACAGCGCAAGAGGTCCTCCCGACCAGCATCTGCATCCAGCACTGCAAAAGGTAAAATCCACAGCCCTCGTTTCTCTGGAGAGGGCAGGCAGTAATGTACTGCCCCAAGTAATAACCCCTTCGATAGCTGGCTTGTAACGATGGTTTACAGCTTCTAAGTGTGCTTTTAACTCTAGTTTCAAAGATTTAGGCAGAGGTTGATGTTCAAGTGTTGACCGACACCTGTACTGGCAGTGAATCGTGTATGAATTTCACATTGTTAAATCTGTGGAACTTGTTTTCTGCAATACTCAACAACGCAGCATTCAGCAAGCTTGCCTAGTTGAAGCTGAATTCTCTTGGCAGAAATGTGTTGCCATTGAGTGGACTGTACTCACATACAAAAGTCACTCTTTTTGTTTTCCTGAAGCCTGAAAGCCAAAAGACAGATGCTAAAGTCTTCCCAAGTGCACGGTCAGTTCTTGCGAAGCCAAATGCTGTGGTTCAGGCAAGTTCAGATCACTGCCTGGGTGGCAGCCTGGAGCACCAAGGAGTGCTGTGTGCTAGCACAGAGCCTCAGCTGTTCTTTCCAAGAACATGTGAAATCCTAAAGTTACAGATACTAACCCATAGCATTAGCAGTTGCTGATGTGCCTTATTGCTACCCAGGTTTCAATCTTGAACAGAGTATGCAGTATTTATGTGAAACACATGGTCACTGCCAGAATGCACAGTCCGTGGTGCCATTCTGTCTTTCTGAAGCTAAACTCTGTCAGCTGCTTATGTTTAAGGGTCAGAAAAATTCTGATGGACAAAATTTGTTCAGAAGGGTAGAGAGAACCCCGCAAGAGGCAACATTCAAGCAGTATATTAAAGATAACATACAGGACAAAGAGGTGTTGATACGAAATTCTTATAAAAGGAAGTCAAGTTGAATTCAGCAACCATTTTCCATACTGAAGATACTAAAATTGGATGGTAAGAATATTTGCATTTTAAGAGTTTCAGAGAAGACTTCCAGCTGTACATTACTGTGTGATGATTCTCAAAGATGACATGGAGGGACCCGTATGTTCTGCACTTTTGTGGCTGCTGAATTTAATTAAATCTACTTTTTGTGGCAGGATTGTGCAGAAGAACCCGAATCTGTATTGTAAAAATCCATTCTCTTTCATGATTGTGAAGAAAAGCTTGAAAACTGTGAAGCCAATGTAAAAGCTTTAGATTTGGTGATACTGTCCTGAGTGTGAAGGGATCTGAAATGTATGGGCCTGCCCCCATACTGTAATGAGTAAACCTAAAGATGACAACCAGTGGCTCATCAAATTCTGGGAATGTGGGAACATGAAAGTACATCAAATTGAAATAACACTCAGAGGTTTTGTATTGACTGTATTTATTACCTCTGTAAGTAAAATCACTGCTTTTAAAACAGGCACCTGAAACTGGTGCAGTATCGAAGGGGTTTGCTAGAAAACACTGATCCTGCTTACAATGTGGTACCTTGGGCTGTGGCTACCTTCTCTTCATGCAAGCAATGCCTGCTTCCAGGTGGTAGAGAAAGTGAGCAAAGCAAGGCTCTCTTGTGGACAGGGACAGGCTGCAGGGTTAGTGAGGGAGCTGGTGTAAGGAAGTTTGCCACTTGTGCCTACTCTGGTCTGTGTTTTTGTTAGTGAATCATAGCTTCAGAAAGCACACTTGGTTTGTATGCTCCTTCTAGACATCTGCAGTTACCTTGTCTGTGTCCTGAGAAACTCCCACTGGTCTGTGTCAATGTGGGGCTGGGAGAAGCTCCTGTTAGATAGGGGTGGATTAAGGCCACTGTAGAAATGGCAATTAGGAAAAAAATGGAAATGTAGCAGGGAGAAAGAAGTGCACTTTGACCAGGTGGTGTAGGAATCCCTTTGCTAAGCATCAGGAAGGAGGAGGCAGAAGGGTAACTGTAAGAGAAGGACCTCAGAGCAGCGGGGCTGGCTATAGCAGCTGCTGCCTGAGCTGCTTCCATAGTGCTGCTGCTCAGAGGGAGCTCTGGTAAGTGGGAGTCGTGCCTGCTGAGGTGTTCCACTTCTGAAACCTGGTGCTGTGTTGGTATTGTCACTTCTTGGAGTATTTCCAGCAAGGGCTGTTGCAGCATTTGCTGTAGTTTCAAGTTTGTTGCATTTTATAATGTTGCTTTATTTTGGTTTTTAAATACAACATTTAACAGCCATAGAGTTGCACTGTTGCTCCTCTAGCTTTAGATGTCTTGGGTGTCTTGGAAATCTTTTCCCTATTGACTCTTAAAATGCACACAGCTCTAATAGCTTTTGGAAAATACTGTCAAGAGCCAAAGATACATTGCCAACGCTTAAAATCCCATTTTGGAAAGATCTAAAGATGCAAACACCTTTGGTCCTTACTCTGTTTTGTTTTGAAATGGAAACGTTAGTGCCTTGGTAAGTGCACTGAACGCGTCATCTGCTTTCACTGCAGCTTCTGCGAGCGCTGCTCCTTGCAGTGTTTTTGTACCTTTCTGCATAGCTGCTTCTCTGTGAATCATAATGTACACTCAAGAGACTCATTCTCTAATGATCTGACTTCCCAAGGACTCAAACAACTACATTTGTAATTCATGTGGCAGGCTCCAAATGACCTCCCTAAGTGTTTTTTATAGCACCATCTCCATGATGCTGGCTCCCACTGCTGCAGTTTCTGCCCAGTGCCCATTTCACAGAGGCACATCTGAGCACATTGTGCATGTGGGGAACTAACATGAATCACTTAAACATGCAAAACCACACAGATCTTAAGGCTGATACATTGCAAGTTCAGCGTTGCTGAAGCCCTAACGCTTGGAAGTCGTGCCCTACCAGAGCTGGGGGAAGGCTGAGCTGTGTCACAGCGTTGGTGTTTGTGTTGTGACTTGGTGCAGAGTCAGACCCGGGTCAGTGGGAACCCCGCTCCTCCGAGGTTTCCACTCTGGTGTGATTGTGGAAGGGCAATCTGTGCACCTCTGGTGAATGGCTTGTCGACTTCGTATCCATGCTTCTTTTCTTCTCTTAATTTCAGAAACGAGTGCCAGTGCAATGCAGTCAAAAAGAAGAAAATCCAAGTAAATTACTGCATGGAAACATGAAACTTGTAAATGAGTGTGAATTTACCAATAGCAATTTTGAGCTGTGATTTTTCTTTTTTTAAATAAAATTCTGTACAGTAAAGTCCTTTTAATATTCTCCTGTCCCCAAGAAATGATTTTTTTTTTTTTTTCTAAAAAACAGATAAATAGATATAAAAACTGGGTTCTTCTAAAAACCCCCCTGGGCTTAGGAAGTGAAGCCCAGGGTCAGCACATGAGGTTAATGCGTTTGTATGAAAGGGGAGGGGAAGACAATTGTAAATTTATTTGTTTCCACTTTTCATAAATTAGAATACAGGGTTGTCATTTTTAGGTATTAAAAATAATGTATTGTGCTGTTGTTTAAGTACTGTATGTGAATAGCAGTAAGAGGGTTTAGAAACAAACCCGATCATGTTTGGAAATGTAAATAATTTTATTATATAGTAGATCTGATGTATTTGTTGTAGAAATGGACCAGTGAAACAAAACAAAAACCAACGTAAATGTAAGGGTTTGTGTAATGTGGAATCCCTCATGCTCTAAATAAATGTTATTGTCCTATAAGTTGTGTGGAATTATTATTAGCAACAACAACCGCATCATTCCAAACAGGAAGATTGAAGGGATTATTTAGAGCTGGAGGCCTGCAAGCTCCTTATATGGAGCTTTAGAGAGGAATTTGTTTAACCACAAACGAATTAACTGATGCAGCTGTTCTTGCAAAGCAAGAAAACACGGCGCAGGCCACGCTCCTGCCCTTGGGCTCTGTGCAGGGAGCACATGCAAGGTGAGGAGGCCCAGGAGACAGCGCTCCCTCGAGTAAAGCTGCTCAGCAGGGAAACGCAGCAGAGGGAAAAGCTCTTTGCAATGGGTTGAAGGCTTTGTGAAATGCAGGAGCCTGCACTCTGCTGCGGGGATAACCAACGGAGCCTGGTTTGTACGCAGGGCTGTGCAAAGTAGGTCAGGCCCCTTGTTCCGGGGGGCTCTCGCTGGTCCTTTCGGATTGCTTGTTGCTTTGTGCACAAACAGATCCTTGGACCTGTTTTCCTCTCTTACACAGCTGTAGGGATGCATTGATATGTATCGAAGGCTGATGAAATTGTAATTAAATGTAGATTTTCACCTTTTATAATCTGAGAGATTACCTATTTGTGCACAAGGTACTAGACATTGAGTGAGGCTC
>JAOEHX010007960.1:0-12500 GCA_025448015.1 Bolborhynchus lineola
CAACCTGTGGGAGTTGCATTCTTTTGATTCTCCATGTAGCAAACTGCGTGGCTGATTTACGGCCTAAACCACGAGAAGGCCAATTAAGTCAGAATTAACAACCTGCAGCCCAAACGCTAATGGCTGTTAAAAATAAATGGCATAATGTGGTCCAAAACTTAAAATGAGACACACCTTTTGTTCATAATTTAAAACAAAACATACAGTTTCATACACCTATGTCAATTGGAAAATGTAACAATTTTTTTTTGAAAATTATTTTCCCAAGTTTTTTTAAAGTCCTTTTAGCATGAAGAAGTGTGTAAACCATTTCTACATCAAGAGGGAAGTTGTTTTTTTGTTTGTTTGCAGTTTTTTAATTAAATTTAAAATGACAACTCATTCAGAATATTATTCACATGTGGAAAAACCTTTCCAAATTGGATTCCAAATTCCAAAAAGCTCTCTCATGATAAATAAAAACATTCAAGTGGAATGACATCTTTCTTTTGCCCTGACATTATTGTTTACTTATTGTAACGTAAAAATATTCTTAAGTAGTGATGAAGTGAACATTATAAAAGTCTCTTTTTAATTATCAGAAAACAAAGAAAAAGATTTGCACACCTCTATGTTATAGCTGCAGGACTAAATGTTTCTTTTACAAATATCTATACTGATAATTGCAAAGGAGTAAGAGCAGCTAGGAAGAAATAGAGGGGAAAATGAAATAAAAGTATAAATATAGTTACATATAAGCTGCCTTGGTTTAGTTCTAGACAATATTTAATATTATTATAGCTATATAATTTCATAGTGTCCTTTTATGATTTCATGTTTTTATGTATTTATTAATAAATGTAATTAACAAAAATTATTAAGGATTGTGCTTTTACCAGATCTTGCTCTGAAATACTAGGAAGAGGAGCTAGGTAGAAGTCCATTTCCACTATTTTTCATCAAAACAAAAACTTCAAAATATTTTACCTAAATATCACCAAAAAGAGAATGAGAAGCAAGAAGTTTGCTCCTGATATCCTTTGAAGTATTTAATTTCAAAAACTGTAAATCAATGCAACAACTCTTTCTACAGCAAAGCAAATGGATCTATATTATCAGACAGAAAATCTTCATGTTTTGACTCACAGATATTATAACTTTTTGCTCACAAATCATTACATTCAGGGGCTTGAAGTCTTTGTGATTTAGAATGCATTTTGTTTCTTCAAGAAACCAACAGCTAGCCACATTAATGCTATACCAAATAGATAGCAAATACTGGTTTCTGATTATCACAAAATCATACAGCGGATTGATGTTTTGTATGACTCATTTTTTAAAAAAATCCATTTTCCTCTTGCTATTTGCTTTTCTATAAATAAAAACCCCAAAACTTTCTCTTTCAGCACAAAGTGTCTGAATTTACACTCAAGAAACAAACATACAAACACTATTATGTGTATCTGAGGATCTGAAGCAGCTTTGACCAAACCTGAACAAAAAGAAACAAGGTGAGAAAATTGGCTGTTGCTACAACTTGAGAGGAGAAAAAAAACCCAAACCAAATACACCCTCCCCCCCCTTTATTTAAAAAGGGTGAACTATTCCAGTGAATTGGCTAGGTGTACAATGACAACCATTGAAGCAGAAATTGAGAAAGTCCTGGCCATGCCACTGGCTTGCTGGACAACCTTAAGAAAATCGATTTCCACAATACTCCTTCATGTGACATCTTCACCCAGATAAAGTTCAGTGGAAGTTTTCCTGCATGTGAACTAAAGAAATCCATAGGCATGATATTTTGATCATCTCTGACAACTAGATAATGAGAAAGATCATAGTGCCGGAGCTTGTAGTTGGATGTAATTGCACATCAATAAGCACTGTAGATGATAAACAGAGAGCAGTGTAAAAATATACTGTGGTTGGCAACTGTGAGTGAGGAGGAATTTTTTGGCATATACAAGCAAAGAAGCTTATGTGGAGGCAGATGACTTACCAAAGAGTTTCTTGCTTTTTAACTTTGACAGAGCTTTCTTTCAATGTTGATGATGTACCTGAACTAAATGTATTGTTCCACTGAAATTGTAGATGCAGTTCACTTTTCAAGCCCTGTCCATTTAATTCATGAGCAGTAGATGTATGATGAAAATCTAATAGCATCCAGAGTTTTAGTATAACTGTGTGGAAGAAAATGCCTGCTGAAATATTTGTCCAGTTTGAATACATCAACTAAAACAAAGAACAGCCAGCCCAAGACAGCAAGGTGATCTGATGAGCAAGAAGAGCACAATCTCATGCAAACTATGAAAACCAACAGAAGTCTGGAAAGGCATTGACTATTATCTTCAAATACTTATTTGGAGATTAGGGGAGGTGACACCCACTTCTGAAGTGCAATGAAATCTTGGCAAAGGAAAAGTAAAATATTCAAAGATACATTTCTGTAATCACAGTTATCTGAGAGGCAACTTAGATCCACTTGCAGCCTCCAAACCTGCACAGCCACCACAGTGGAATTCTTCCATACAAATAGGTTCACAAGAGTTGGTGCATGATATCCATGTGGTCAAGAAAAATCCGACTGACTCAAGCTATGTATGCCACAGTCTGTGCACAGTATCACAGTCTCAATCAGCACTGAACAGGGCTGGGGTTTCACTTGGGCAGTGCCCTTTCTGAGGTGAGCAGCAGACCCAAGGTGCTGAGTAATTTCGGTTATTAAGGAGTCAGTATAACTTTTTTCTGAGTATAGACATGTGAGCACTAACATCCTGGCCAAATACCAACTTGGATAATTATTTTGCGTACCTAAATGTCCCCGTTTTCATCAGAATAAGGTATTCTTCATTTCCAAAGCTGTTATACAGTGCGGTTGAGCACTGTTAAACAGCTGCAATATTTCACCCCAGAGATGGCTGCATTTCAGTTGTGGGTGATGTGATCCAAAGAGTTTGAATATCAGTTTAATCACTTTGGCATCCTTCAGGAACAAAGTCACTATTTAAATGTAAGATTATTGTAGAGAATAAAATTGTCAATAAATGTAGTAATGTCTATCTCTAACTATAAGCAATTACAGAGCTAATCTCCAACTCTCAAAAAATAACACCAGATGGTATTTTTCAGAAAAGTCAAATGTAGAATATTATATTTTTTTGCATTTTTCAGTACATCATGATGGCAAGTAAAATTATGTGAATCCTGCAAGTATGAGAAAAATCTGCAAGTATAATATTCGTCACTTCCAACGAACATCCTGTGAATTCATAAATATTTACATTTTGCAAGTTATAATTATGTAGCACTGGAGAAAAAAAAAGGCAAAAAAAGAGTGACTGTATATACAAGTTTATAAAAGAACATTCGTAAGTTAAAAATGTGCATTGTTCTGAAAATGATACCTACTGCAATTTTTGTGTCTGTATGCCAAACTATAGGAGAGCTTCCTACCTCTCAGTTGGGTAAAAATCATACTTGCAGGTTTGAACAACTGTTGATTTCTTATTATAGTTTCTATTAATAGTTTTAAACCATTATAAGTGAACTCATCATTGTAGGTATTTGCTAAAACAAAAAGATAATTTTGCATTGCAACAGGATAATCCTCCTTTACAAATCGTCAAATGCAATTACAGATTCACTCCAAATACATATTTTGTGGAAAAGACCCCACAGTTACCAAAATTAATACAGTTAAATGCTATCTTGTTATTGTTCAGGGTTTTGTGGTTGTTTTTTTTTGTTGTTGTTGTTGTTGTTGTTGTTGGATTTTTTTATTAGTTGGTTTGGTGCAACAATTATATACCAGAGGATAATTTTAGCATTAATGAATGTGAGTTTCATGAACATCTTGAAGTTGAGATTTCAGTTTGCATGAATCCTTTTTTTTTTTTTTCCCCAGCAACCAGGGTAACTATTCATTGAAGACTATTTTTATTGAAGGAATCTTACCATTTTGATTCATGAATAATCCATGAACAGATGTTGATTTTTACAAGTTCAGTTGTTATTTGAAATTGTTTGAATACTTTATACAAACATATTGCAACCTCTGGGTTATTTGTATATTTTTTTTGTTCTATTACGGTCTTCAACTATTCATTGTAAGATAGATTGTCTCCTCATACAAATAAATCCTTACCACTGTAAAAAAAAAATGGTTGGGGAAGTGACCCGGGTGTATTATTCATGATGTAAAATCTGAAGGAAAATAAAAAAATCCTTTATAACAAGAAAAATCAATTTCCACAAAAAGGAAAAGACAAAAGAATATAATTTGTGCAAATGCATAATACACTGACTGCAATACGGTCAATTCCTCTGAAAGTTCTTATAAAAATAAAAATTGTGCATAAGCATTCATGGCGAATAGAAAAGGTTTTATGAATATGAAAGTTACTTTGATATCTTAATTAACTTAATTAATAGTTGTAAAATCATCTTTTTCTCTCTCTCAAGTATTTGTTCAGTTGTATTGTTGAGATAACAATAAAACCACAGTGACAGCACCTTTCTCTTGTAAACACTTTTTACCAGAATCGCTTTCCTATTTTCCCTTAGCTGGTTTTCTGCATTTATTACTCTTGCTTCTCATCTTTCAAGCATACCAAATTTGCGTCCACCCCATATAGTTTATCACAGGAGAAGCCTGAGAACACAGCAGGTAACTTTGTAACAGTAATTTTTACTTTGTTAACTTGTGCAATACTACACTAATTCCAGAGAATCAATGTCAGACCTTCCAAGAGGAAGGAGAAAAAGCTGCCACAACCAATAGACTCAATCAAGTTTCCAAACCACTTAGAGCCTGCATTTACATGACATGAATCCTTCCTTCTTATTCTTAAGCTAGATCACTTTTGTGTGCCTTCCTGGCAGGCACTGAACTGATATATATTGAAAAAAAAGACCACAGTTGGGAACTCGTAGTTTATTGAAGCTGCAACCTCCAGATTTTTCTGGCCATCTGTGAAGGATTTACATGGTAGTTCACATAAAAAAACCTGACAAGACTGTACGGATTTTCAAAGACCTTACAGGTCCATGTTCTGGGAAGTCATTAACTTACCTATATCAAGAGACTACCTTAAATGGTAGAAAGCAATAGCTGTGAGTAGGACCATGTGACATATAGGTGCAGGTTTTCCAGTTTATTTATGAATCTGGGGAGGGCAGGTGGGAAGATTGGTGGGATGCTTTGATTGCTTTTTTGTTACTTTTCAGAGCTCATCTTTACATGATCAGGAAAATCTGAAATTTTGCTGGTTATCACAGCTATAATGAGCCTGGCTTCTGCTCTTGGGCAACAGCCCAATACCTGTGACAGCCAAAGAGAAAGACATAAAACCTAAATTCTAAGCAAGTTAGAGTTTTTTATTTACATCTGCGAGACACACTAGAATTTGTCTGTTTGGGGTTCTGTTTTGGGTTTGTTTGGTTTGGGTTTTTCTGCAATATTTCGGCAGTTAGTAATGCTGTTTGTTTGGCAGCCATGCAATTCTTATTCACAACTCTCCCTACGTAGCATCTTCATATAAGCTTATATCTGAGTCATTAGCCCAGGTATGCTTATATGTAACCACAAACTCCAATGTCTTAAATATACTAATCCCCATAGTTGATGGCGCTTATGTTGCAATGACCTGCAGTCATCTGATCAACTTTTGGAATACTTACTAGCTATAACCAAATATATTCTGATCTCTTATTTGAACAAATCAAACAGAAATTGAATACATTTTTTTTTTTTTTATGAACACTAGCAATAAGTTCTCTTCTCTGATAATTTTGACATTAAAATTCCATTTTAATAATCCCATCCTTCAGGCTTTGCAGACTCTTAAGGTATTAAAGCAAAAATTATCCTAAGCAGTTAGATTATAATGTATTTAAAGATTAGACATTTCATGTTGAATATTAACTGCTCCACTTCCCAGAGAAAAAATATCATGCAGGCTTTTTTTTTTTTTCTTGTATAATTTATACATTTTTTGATAGCTTGACTATACAAAGTTCAAGCCTTTTATGAAAAAATACTATAAAATGTTCTCAGTTCTGTGTTATATTAAAAAGCTGTATATAAATCTATGAGGAAACATTTTTTGCATAAATCATTAGCATATTTTGATCCCTTAGAAATACTCTAAATGACTGTTCAATCTCAATGCAGCGTATCAGACTTCTGAGGCAAGATTGCAAATATTTTGCTACCAACTACTTTTATTAATATGTCATAAAAGATGGGACACATTGGGACTTTAGATTTCATAATAATACAAAATGTACGAGCACTATTTAATAACTTGAAAGAATCTACACCAAAAAAATAAAAATGAACTTCTAGCCAAACTTGTAACAATTTTTGCTGTTTGCCTAAGTTATGACAGTCTATGGTAAAAGTGTTATTTGAGTGGGACAGAATTCTGTATTTAAAATTGACTGACAGGAGTATGTCCTATAACCAAAATAGTTTACCTCACAGCTTGCTCTTACCTTGTTTACCTACCACACCCCATCAATGAACAACTCTCTACACATGTGATCTATTTCTAGACATGATGCATGACTGCTCTGCTTCCTACACCCTGCACATGCATCTCTTGACTTACTCTTCATTTGCGTTTTGTCATTCACCATCTTTTTTAACTGTCAGTCAGAAAGCTGATGTGACAGCTGTAATAATCAAACGTATCAGCAGTCCCATCCCTCATCAAACCAGCATGGGAAATCAGCTCTTGTGCACATTATTTGTCTGCAGTGTAGTGCAGTCTGTGCTGAGACCATGTGGCCCATCACCCTGTGCTCTCTCTGAAGGGGCTTTCTCTCCACTGGGACATCAAGGAGAAGACAACAGTAAAACCTGCTGCCCTGCTTTCTGCTATATTTTGTGCCAACATAGCTAGATTTGGTCATAAACCTATCCTGCTGCTTAGATTCAACCTACTTATTTATTATTTGCTTGGATGCTTGTTTACTACGGAATGCTCGGATACAGGTCTGGGCTCAGAATAACTGTTAAACAGCTGCTCCCCCGTCTTGTTACTAGCAGAGACATGGTACACTTGCCAGTTGCTGCAGTAAGCACTGATAGAGCAAAACAAATATCCTTCCAGAAAGTCATTGTGGAGTAAGGATCATGCTTTAAGTTCACTCACTGTCGTATTCTGAAACAGCTTCTCTACACTGACAAACCCTCACCTACAGACAAAAGAAAAAAATCTTTCTTTTTAGAGTTTTTACTTCTGATCATGCAACTTGTGGTATAAGCTCAAAAGGACACCAGTCCTCTTCTGCTAGTTCTTTAGGTGGTGAAGATACCTGCTGACCCCCTTGTAGAGCTTCTTCTCCTTGAGGCAACCAACAGAAGATGTTTCTTCTCTTCTTGGAAAAACAAGACAGGGGACAACTCTGTAATATAAAAGAGACTTTTTCCACTAGTTGGTAAATGCCATCAGACACAGCCTGGACTTGGGTCCACACTAAATATACATCTTTTCCTGTACTATTACTTGTTCATTTTTTAACAATGTGCTTATGCTATTAATCAGAAGTGTATTTTGAGTTATTTCTGTACAATATTTAACATCTTTTCTTTGTCCTTTTCCCTTGCCCTTCAGTTTTGACCGTGATGGATCTAAGCATATTTAGGACACTAAGGGCAAACTAAATTGTTGTTTATACTGTTAAATGTAAAAAACATAATGGTAGGTTAGTGTCTATACTCTGGAGAATAAGTACACTTGTCTGGACTTTATTACATATCTACTGATGTGTACTAAGCAAATTGTGAGGTCTCTGGTGAAAATGCAATATGAAAGTTTAATACAAACCTTTGCAAGACGTATCAACCTAGAGCATACACTAAACAACAAGAAGCAAACAAAGAAAAAAGAAACTCGTACACAAGAGGCTTCCTAAACAGACCCAGTGTAGCCACTAGGCTGGTAAACACAGGTAAGTGGCAGACATGGGCTATCTCCTTCCTACCGTAGCAGTACCTGGCACCAGCATATGCCCTGGCTTCTCCGTCAGTTCCTGAGGCATGGCAGCCCCTGAGATATAAGCTAAAATAAACTTTTGCAAATCATGCAGTTCATAGAGAAGTGCCTGTGAAGTCTGGAGACAAGAACCCACCAGGGCTTTTTCCAAGTAAGATACACAGTTTGGTGGCCTGTGCATGGAAGGGTTGTTAATCCATCTGCAGCTTTCTGAATACACACACAGAGGCTACTTCTCCTGCCCAGATGTTTTCTGATTAATAGTGAGGTCACCCATAATGCCAAAAACGTGGCCTTGTAGTTCTCCAACACTCTTGGAAAGCTACGGAGTGTTTAAAGAGGATGGAAATATTAAATACAACATACGTATAAAGCACAATAAATCAGAAGAATTTGTTTAGATGAAAAGCACTTTTTTGTTTTTGTCAGCACAGCAATTGTATACTCCACAATTATTATAATGTTTTCTGAAATGAAACTGCTGTAATGTGACTGCTGTATCTGACCCAGTCCTCTGGATTCAGCCCTTCTTGCTTTAAAGGATGGTTCTTTTAAATACATCTGTACTTTATTGTATTTCACCATTTCCAAGGTCAAAATTAGAAAAATAGGAATATCAAATAGGAATGGGATAATGCAGACTATTACTGGATCTGTTCCTCAGTCACTATTCCCAAAGAAGCATGGATAAAAAAAAGCGAAAAAGGGCTCACTTATTTCTGAACTGAAACAGTGGTTAAAGCTTCAAAGATGACTGAAATGTCTGACCCTAAACAAACCAGAGGAGAGACATTGCTGCAGCCTTTCTTCTCCCTTGGAAAGCTGTTGGCATCACCCTCATGATCATTTCACTTCACTGCTTTTGCTTTACAATTTTATGTTTAACCACAAATAACATCAAGAGGTCCAAAGTGCAGCACCAAACAGCTGAGCGTTGCTCCTACTGTAATGTTTTAGAGTCCCTAAAGACAGAGACCCTCAAAAGTGACATGCTTATGGAGACCAAGGGCTGGTCATACACCACACAGGGAAGCACCTTCTGGGCACCATAAAGCATAGCCGAAATGCAGCTTTTTTTTCCAGGCTCATGCAGCACCACCTATAGACAAAACCACTACATTTCTCTGGAGTATTTGGGAAATGGGAAATACTCCTATGCTTGTTACTTCAGGGTCCTGTATGCTGCTTTTTCCTCACTGCTTCAAACACTCAGGGGAGCAGAAGGGCTAGAGGGTGTTTGCACAAAACCTGAAAGTTTCTTATATATAGTCCAGCAAGATATCTTGAGAAAGCAAAGGTGAATGACAGTGATTGTCTAGCACCAAATAGGAGGATCAAAGACCCATAAAACTGACTTCTGCATAAAAAGCCAGTAGTTCCATAAGACTCTTCACTGTGAACCAGGAGCCTCACTAAAGTTATTTTTGGGATTTTCAGATGTGACTGTTTTCTGTAATACACAGACATCAAACTGGAAATAACACTACTACTAAGAAGTAGCACCCTTGATACTTACTGCTTTTCTGTGTCCTTCTGCACATTACAAGTTCATGCAATATCAGAAACCTGTTCAACCTCAGTGCTGCAATCTGTAATTTGCCATGGTAAATGTCTCTGAAGCAGGGCTGTAAGCCAGGGTAAAAAGTTTTGGGGTTTTCTAATTATGTTTCTGTGCTTACAGAGGGAATCATGAAAATGTGAAGCACACACAGGGACTGATATCTCCTCATTTTCTGACAGTATGAAGTGACTTGTGCCTTCAGAGATATGAAGCATCCCACTCTCCTTAGTGCCGAATGAAAGATGACAATCTACAGCATACTGAGAAGTGAAAATGTGAGCCCAGAAAAAAAAAAAAAAAAAGGAAAAAGAAAAAGGAGAGCTAGTTTTCACATAAATAGGATTTCTCTTTTGCAGAATCTGTTTTCTTTTAGGTTTGTTTTTTATTTTGTTTTTTTTTTTTTTTAAGTAAAAAATATCACCAAAAAAAAAAACCAAACAACAAAACACCACAAAAGAACCAAACCAAAACACAAAACCAACCAAAAAGAGCCTATACCTGTGAGATGGAAATAAAATTCAAGAACCTAGACACATAGAAACTTGTTACAGAAATTAGATATGGCTTAATATAGAGCTAATATGAAAGAATGTCTCTTGAATTAAAATATTACTGATGGACCTTTCTATACTTGCTGGTTTCCTATTTGACTAATTTTAGAACTTTGGATGAGTTCAAATTTATAACATTTGGGTTTTTTAAATTCAGGATTTTTTTTGTCACATTTTATGCCAGTTAGCGATAATGACATATCTTGAACTTCAAAGGTGTCCAACCAATTAGAGATTCTCTTCAAGAGAAAATGCAGGGAGGAAAAATAAAAGAAAAAATATCTTTGAACTTTTTTCCACAAATGCTGAATATTAAGCACATTTTGAGAATATTTACATAGTGTACAGTTTTCTTTAAAATACTGACTAATTTTAATTTTAAGGATAGGAAATAACAGCAGTGCTGTGAATCTCCTTTTCAGGCCATCTTTTATTTTTACATCCCTATTACACCATGATTTCATGCTACATGTTGCCTATTATATATCCTAAAAATTCAATTTTCTTATCCCAGAAGGAAAAAGCTGTAAGAGGTGAAGCTAGTCATTTGATCATAAAGTGTTGTCAACATGAAGGAAACTGCTTTTGAACACTCGGCTACCACCCTTATTTGTGGTAATCATGCAAATCATTGCTAACAGCTCTGAAGTCTGAGTTCATTTGGTTTCAAGTTGAGTTACAGTAATTGTGTACATGGAGGGAAGAAGAAACACCATTTGATATATGTTTCTATGAGCATCTATCCCTGACATGACCAAACAAAGTACAAAAGTAGTGCTACACCTACCGTGCTGGGATATACGAGTCTTCAAAATGGTGATCTTTATCTCAAAAACTATTTAACCAGCCTATGATAGGGCAGTTATTGTGGTTATAAGGCTTTCTTTCCTCGTATGATAAAGCTCAGTAAAATACCTTTTAAAACAACACAGAAGTTATTGCTGACCAGATTCTGACTCTAATAAATTTATTGCACTCTATCTTTATAAAAGCTCTTCATCCTTCTCTTCTTTTCCTTTTGTGTAATAAGTTTATCTGCCACAACATGGATTGTATTTTTTCCTTTTCATTGATAAGGTCATTAGATTTTGAGGGGTGCAGTTGAAAGATGGTAGTAAGCATGTAAGCCTTTTATTGTCAGAAGCTCATCAATAAATCACACTACTTTAGATTGCAGTATAGTTTTGGCTTTGTTGTTGTTGCTTTTCCAAGATGTTATTATTTTATCTTTTAAACCTCTTTTACCCCACTTGGCAAGCTCTCCAGAATGAAAAGTCTTTAATTTTAAACAACCCCCTGGTAGAATTGCAATGCCCTTCTTAAAATTACCTATGGAAAATAACTCCATCAAATGCTAGTGAAACAACTGTTGTCTGAATGCTGGCCGTGGAACAATGCAGTGATGTAAAGCCACTTTAAAACACTCCCAAGTCTTCACTTTCTTCACCTCTGGAGATCCACTGGTGTGACAGGCTGACCTCCCTACCTAAGATTGGATATATTGATCCAGAAACTGCTCTTATCAACTAGAACTGCATTTGAGGTTTTGTGGGTATGTTATTACTACTGAGAATTGAATTTTTGTCTCTTTGGCATCATATCTAAAACCCTTTGGCATGCAGGGTGATTTAAGTGACCTTAAATGTGTTACATACAGGAACAAATATCAGGACATGATTTATAATTAACAGAAATGAATTCTTAGTGACTTAAATACCCAGAGCATTTGCATCAACTCTAGGACTAAAAGCAAAATTAACAGTTAATAATTTTGAAATGGAAATGTAATGGAAAACTTTAAAAGAATAAATCTTTTTGTACTTGTTTACTTCAAAATGCTTCTAAAGAGAGAAAAATAACACACACAATACATTTTCAAAATTTTTCTTTCACCTTTAAAAAATGAGACTCCAATGCATTTTTACCAAATGCACTGTTGCCCATAAGAAACCACAGAGCATGTGCTTAACACAGTCTCAGATGCAAGAAGCTTAGATACTGCAATGTTACTACTGAAGTCAGCGATGCTAACGATAGGGGTTAAGTTAAGCAGCTGTTTGATTCTTGTTGGGATCAGGATCCTGCCTGAAAATATTATCTCAAACACTTCTGAACAGTTCTTTTGACTTCAGGGGTAAGTGGCTCATGATAACGGCAGCGAACATTTGCTTTAGAAAGATAAGACTATGATCTAAATTCTGTCCTTGCTTACACCATTGTAAATGGTGTTTTTAACTGTAATAGCTCATTGCAAGCCAGTGAATAGACCAATTACATACATTTACCTTCCTTATAATGCTGCTAAAGCCAGTAGAGATGCAGGGCAGGCAGAGTCATTTGAATACCTGACCTAATGCAATTAGTGTGGATTGCCACAACATTGAAAAGAGCATGGACCTCTGGCATTTT
>JAOEHX010007960.1:17500-29662 GCA_025448015.1 Bolborhynchus lineola
TGTGCTGTCTGAACTCCCGGGGCATTCGTGTCATCTAAGAACAAAATGTTGTGGAAACACAAGCTTTCATTCCCAATTGATGAAGAAGCCCTTTGAAAAACATGGCACACAAAAAGTGGAATACAGCTCTCTCCTGCATGGTTCACTTTATTAATTTCCATTTGCTTACTCAACTTTTCTGCTACATTTAAGGCACTTTAGGGAAGGGGTGTTTCTCATGGTGACTCTCTTGCTTTTTGGGAAGCCACCCTCTCTGGGAAAGAGAAAACAGCATACAGCAACATACAGCATGCAGAATTGTGACTGCAGGTGGCATGATTGTTCCAACTGAATTAATGTAATAAACACTGTTATTTGTATTCCTTGCAAGAACAGTAGCTGTTTCCTCAAGAAAAATAAGGGAAAATATTCCTCTTCTGCTCCTTTTCTTAGCTCTTATCAAAGAGCTGGAATGGGAGTGTGTTGAAAGGAATAAAACCAGAAATGCCACCCATTCTCACAGAAGAAAGCAAGAATAAAGCTCAATCAATATCACAAGGAATTTTGTTCCACCCATAAGAGATGGTTGTTGAATTTGAAACACCTTCATAATGTCTTAGTGCATGAAACAACATGAAGTTTAAATGAATATGGAGCAGCATAAAGTACCAGGGCATTTTGAGAGAAAGGGGGTAACAACCTGATTAGTCTAACTTAGACTTTTCAGCCAACTTTTAGAGGCAGATTTTAAATATTTATCTTTTTTTAGTGGAGTTAGGAGACGTTCACAATAAATGACAGCACTAAGTCCAAAGTGGTAAGTGAATTATTAGGAAATACAAGCAAAATAACTTTAGAAGCAACATTTTTTCTAAAATTCATTGCTTAAGGATTTTCATTATAAACTAGATGATTAAACAAACAAACAAAACCACAAAACACCACAAATGCAATGATGTGAATCTCAACAAGAATTCTGAAATTACAGTTATCAGAATTTAAAATTGCCAGATAACTTTTGTTAAAATTAATCCATACTTTTAAATATTTTCTTCAATAAGGGCTTTTGTGACTATATCCGAAATAAGCTGAGTTTAAGTATGAAGAACTTTGGGAAGAAGGCCACAGAGAGTTCAGTGGAAAGCGATAATGAAAGAACTTTTGCCTCAGATCAGGAAATGTTACTAGGGTGAATATTATGGACACTGGCAAACAGGTAGTAGGAGGATAAAGTAGATAGAAATAGAGAAATCAGCAAAACTAAAGAAGAAATATTCAGAAGAATGAAAATTCAGAGAATAAAGTAAATGTAAGACTTTGCATAATTTATTTGATTTTTTTTTTTTCTGTGCTACTCTTTCCATTACTACTTCTTGTTTTGGAGATTTAGTTGTGCAACTAAATATGTCTTATATCTTAACCAAGTCCTCCATCTCCAGGCACTGTAAAAGAAAGAGCTTTCATGAAAACTGTCATTTTTCATTCCTCAGTTATGGAGCTCCTCCAGTAAAAAGTAAGACTTATAAAGATGTATAAGAACTGGTAATATTCACCAGCAGATGAGCTGGAAGACAGAAAATGCAGTTATCAGCTGGAAAATAGTTGCATAAAGGCCACAACTGTCTGTCTGTACATAATTAAGAGTTACCATTAGAAAAGGAAAAGACTACCTGAGAACACAATCCTATTTCAGCAAGGGTAAAGTAATCA
The DNA here is from genome assembly GCA_025448015.1 of Bolborhynchus lineola. Taxonomy (NCBI): domain Eukaryota; kingdom Metazoa; phylum Chordata; class Aves; order Psittaciformes; family Psittacidae; genus Bolborhynchus; species Bolborhynchus lineola. The sequence continues at coordinate 19,190 of JAOEHX010007960.1, forward strand.
TAAAAGAAAATCATCTGCTTGCCGTGATTGCAAAGACAAAGAAATAAGGATATAGAGAAAATACAACTTAAAACAACTACTCATCACACTGTAAAGATGTGCAGAAGACAGACTGCAATCCTTTGAGAAATCCATCTTACATTACTGATGTTTTACCAGTTGCCTCTTTCAGGTCAATAAAGAATTAAGATAAAAACCATTCAGCATGAGCTTTTTTCTCACCAATCACCTTACTATTTAAAACATTCAAAACTCCTTTCTTCCCCATACTTGGGGGCTATATCGTTTCTGCATTCCCTTAGCTAGTAGGGCCCATTACTTTTATAGCAGGACTGTTTATTCCTGAACTCTCTTACCACAGACACTGGCCACATGAGGCTGCAACTTACTTAACTCCACTCTGTTAATTAGCAACTACCCCCCTAGCTGACTCTCTGAGTTGGCTCAGCCATCTAGTAGCCCATCATCATAATACACCTAATTTTTTCTGATTATTTCCAGCTGTAAAAAAGCCACCGTGTGGGCTTTTCACACCTCAGGAAAGCCCACAAAGACTGTTGTTGTCCCAGTTCACAGGTTAGCAATTGCAGAAGCCATTACTTCAGGTGGTGATTCATGAGCCACTGATGACAGCTGTCTTTTATACCTTTTTCCAAAGATGTTGGATAAGACCACAACTGGATAATAAGATAAACTTTCCCAATAAATCCTGACTCAGTGTCACTCTGCAGCAAAGCAGAGCATCATTCACCCATAAATCAGTAACCAAGATGTTAGATGAATGTAATTTGCCCACTAAAGAGTGCAAAGAAGCCAGGAGCTGCTTCTAAATAAGCTTTTTCTACCCTACCACCTGATAACCTGAGGTCTGGGCAAGGCTCTATTGCTGCCCTCCAGCCATCTTCTAGGATGAACACATTGTCTGCAAATTTGGGTATCCACCTTGTTCTAAATATCTCCAGTCAATTATTATCAGAAAAGACTCATGTTCTTCCATTTGCTCTTACATGTCAACATTATGATCTAGGCAAAGGTCATAATGCTCCAATATCCAAAATCCAGTTAATTGATTCCCTCTGGGTATCAAATCCCTCCAGCACTGCAGTTATTGCTGCATCAATCATATTGCTATTCATACCAAAGAATTAGAAGGATGTCCAAAACACTGAACCCTCTTGCTACTCCTGTCCTCAGCTTCTCCTCCGGCCATTTCTAAGCACACCAATTTTCTTGATAACACATTTAAAATTCAGTTTCCCTCATAGGATTTGATTGTGCCTATAAATCTGAGCCTGGCCTCTGATGAGATCCCCAAAATGGTCCAGGCCTCAAATTACTGTAAAAATTCCTGCCATACTCCCATTTATTTTTATCCATATCTTAACAAAACACCATCTTTACCATCTGGTTTGGGATTACTGTGTCCTAGAATCACTGACACCACTCACATCAATTTTTGATACATCATTTGTATTTCCTTTGGTTATGTATATCTACATTTTTAATCTCACTTGCAAGTATATCAACTTTTATCTTTTTCCCAGAAGGACTTCTAACAAAAGTATGAGACTCCCACCCACAATATTTTTTTTTTTTTATTCTCTTTAAATAAATAATCCACTCAAATAACAAGGTCCTTCTAAGACAGTCTCAGTTACCTGTCCAAGCAACATCTGCATGTTCATTCAAGTACAAGCTTTCCGATCCTTTGGAACTATCTTAAGCCTAAAAAAACTGACTTCAAAGGAGACTATACATTCAAATATAAACAAACAGGACAGTAATTTGCTGATGAATGTCTGTGATTAAATATAACTAACTCTCTGAGTTTGAGAGATGGAAGTCTTGAATTGATAGTTGTATTTTCAGCAACAGTAAATTGAAAGACCCAATCTCTCCCTGAGCAGCTCCTTGCATTGGCTTTCTTCTACTTAAAGATACTTGTTCACAACCTTTAGGTGATTTTATTTTTAATATCATATTAAGTACTCTCCCACCAGAAAGGAATTACTGGAATCCTAACCTCTGCAGAGAGCCCCTGATACAACAAGTGAGACCTGAGTTAGCTTGAATAAACCTGTGACAACTCACCTCTCACAAGAAGCACAGAAAAGATGAAGAAGGAAGTATCGCTTCTTGTATGATTTTCTGCAACTCAGGTTGAAAGGGGAGGCACTGCAACCCACTCATAAGCATTTTGTAGATGTCAGTGCAAGGACTGATTAAGTGGTAAAGCATAGTTAAAATGGTAGCTAACTCACCACAGCTGGGCAAGCCAAAAGGTCTCTTGTTCTTAGAATCAATCAGTTTAGGCTGAGGCCAGAGGTGGTCAATCCACAGATAAAGTGGGGACCTATTTGTGTCCAATATCTGTTGTTTCTATCATGTAGTTTACATACATACATATTTCTTCAGCTGCTTGGAAGAATAAAAGACAGTTCACTGCAAAAGATTTGTTTTCTGAAGAAAAAAACCCCACATTCATGGAATTTTGAAAATTAAACCTTTTCCGATCACCTGATATAAAGTATGGCAATGAACTTTCTCTGAAGAATTAGAGAAGCTCTTCAGGCTAGGGATTGTGTTTTCCTACACTGAGGACAGAAATAGCATCAATAAATTGTAATAATTACAAGGTGGATTCAACTGCAACTTTTTTATTGCTGAGAAGCTCAAACAACAAGCAATGCCTGTACATATATCAAAGACAAAGCAAAACGTTCACCAAACCAGCTTAACTGGGTGAGTTTATTTCAAGTAAAAATTATATGTAAATGTATATGCAAATTAGGTGTGGCCCTCAAGGTCCTGGAAAGTTGCCAAAGAAAGCCTTCAGTACTGCAAATTTGAACATCATATCTACCATATGGTAGTACCTATCAATTGTGAAAAGAAAAGATACCAGCTCCTCACACAGATGGCACCCATCACAGTACCTGTAAAAGGTCTGGGGATATAATGATGAAAATGGGTCCTTTAAAGTGTTATAAAAAGCATTCATTTTTCTAATCACAGTTTAACCATTAATACTACAGTAATATATGCAAATATTAAGCTTAACTAGCACACCTAAAGTTCTTCTAGGAGGATCTATTAAGCAGTGGGAGACAAAAAACAAGAATAAATATTTACATAGACCTTTCTTCATTAGTTGGTTCATTTTACCAGGAAAGTGTATCGTTGGAATAGAATAGGTACATCAACATTAATAATTTAGTGCAGATCCCTAGTGGTCCCTGCTGATTGCTCTTTGATTTGCATTAATAGTACCAAGGCTCTAAATAAACGAACTGGATTTCATCTGTTTAAAATTAAATTAATTTCTGAAACATTTATAGGTTTCACGATTGTGGTTTTACTCTGTGTATAGGTCCGCAATACAGCAATCTATGGTTGATGTACATGTACCCAGTAGTAACATAACATATAGAAAAACATTGAGAGCCAGCTTTGCTGCAGCAAACACATGGATGTCGTAAAGTATCTCAACTTTTCTCAGTAGTTTGGGGGTTCTCACTTCTCTGAAACAGTTTGTAGAAAAGATTTTCACTTTTGATATTGAGTAGTCATGCCAAAGAATGTTCCCGTTCTCCCATGAATACCATTAGCGCAGTGTACATCTGAAAAAATGTCTTTATATATCTCAGAATGTGAAAGTGCTGTGTAATTAGGAGTTTAGATGAGAAATTATTGCAGAGAAACAGAACTTGGGAGTTCTATCATCTGTTCGGTGCACCGCTCGCGCAGCTCTGCGAGGAAGTTGCACGTACACTGCACAGTGCTTTTCCTATTTATAAAGCACCGAGAACATCGCTGCTCTGCTGTGAGGCCCACTCAGTCAAGCTGTGTGAATATTTCGTAATGAATAACTCATTTGCAAGATTTTGACTCTTTGTTTATGTATCGCTATTTAATGGCAAGGTACTTATTTCTGTGCTCTCTGCTTGAGCAAATCATGTGCTGGAGTTAATGGGAGTTTCACTTGCTATGGGCAGAGCATGGATCTTATGATTTAGCCCAGTGTGAAACAAAGGTGCCCAGAAAGATCAGACTCCTGTGAAGGAAAAATGGTTAACATTGCATTGAAAATGTGCCTTAGTTTGAGACATTTCCAAACAAGATGCATAGATTTTGTGTAGTGTTTCCTGTAATCAGCCCACTGTGTTTATAATTAAGGGACTAGTTTGATTTCGATATAAGAAATGAACTCTCTTTCTCAAATGCAAAATTGGTCAAGGGGTTTGTTGCTTTCTTGTGAAGAGAGCATTTAGAATTTCTGTTCTTTTTGTTGTAAATTGTGCAGCTCCTAAAGTTAAAATATATCTGCCAAGCACACTTTCCATATTATACTCCACATGATTAGTTCAGGTCCGCTTGTAACATGAAATCAGTTCAAACAATGGGTAAAAATAAGTTATTACTAGGTACACTACATTCGAGATGGAAAAGGCACTAATGGTTGTTAAATGAGGTATATTGCATAGAAGGATTATATTTTGAATGGTATTAAAATTGCTTTGGGAGTGAATATTCTGACTAATGTTATTATTGGTATATTTGAATTGTGGCATGATGGGGTTGTATTGCTGAAGAAAGATTATATTGATGCCTTTTTTTTATATATATATATTCTGAATAATAATAGGGTAAACTACACTTACAGTGAACAGAGTATGGGATCAAGCTGGAATTTGGAGAGAGAGGAAGAGATTCAGAGAGAAACAGCATCTCATGCCACAAGTAAATATTTCAGAAAAATTCTATTCTTGCAAAACCAGCAAGAGACTTGTTGCAAGAGTGCAGTAAAAGAGAGTGCCAGGGTTTAACTGCTGTTGCTGTTGTTTACAGCTGGAGACAGGTTGAGATCTATCTCTTTTCAGAAGCCCACTTCACCTGAGAAGATTTCCTTGCACACTTCCAAGTCACAATGTAAATATTTGGTAGGCTCACAAGCACAAGCTGGCTGGGTATTGGTTTAAAGTCTTCATAGTAGTTACATACTTGTCTTAGCTATGCTTTCTAGTAAGTCCTCATGGTCTCCATGTAGGAGGGACAATTTCAACCTGTGGTTCTTGCCACCTTCCAGTGTTGTAACCATGTTTTCTGTTTTCCAGAAGATGTGCCAAGAAACTTGAAAACATTTTGCTCCATCCTGTAAAAGATACTGCAGGAGATATCTTTTCTTTTAACCTACCTCTGCTTTCTGCTGTGTTGTTTGGTTTGGTTTTTTTCCACTCTTACCTTTTCAGTTGAGAATTCTTTTTCTAAAATGTGATTTTTTTTCTCTGCTGTATTTCTTAGTTTTGGTACTGTGCCATTGTTGAAAGCAAGCTGGCAGACTGTCAGATTGTTTTCAGTAAGTTATACCGCATTCAAAGTTAAAATGGGACCATTTATCCATGTTTGTATTTCTGGAATATTGGTCTGTAGAAACCATTCCAGGAATGGAACTTTTGTTATCATATTCATTGAAGCATTTGGCAGGGTATGCCCATTAAAAAATAAATAAATAAAAAATTAAATAAATAAATTAAAAGAAAAAGTCTTGGAGAAAAGAAATGAAAACCACTGCTGTGCTTTTTCAGTTCTCCATCTCTGAGTTATCAATAACTAAAGCTAATGCTGCCCCTTGTATTCTCATAAAATAGATATTTTCCTTTCAGATCCACCTTCTCTTTCATTATGGCTTCTCCGACAAATTCATATAAGTGAAAGCAAAGATTGCATAAAAGTTTTGTGTGGTTTAAATCTTTTTAGAATAAAAAGAGTGAGTCGGTGGTATAGGTTCAGGCTAAGAATGAATTAGTGGATGGATCCACCCAGCATGAGGATACCTAGCAGCTCTGAAAGACTTCAATTGGTGTATTAGGACTGGGAAAAGGTGTAATTTATCTCAGATAACTCAGGATTCCAACTTACATTCAAACAGCTTCCATTTTATTTCCCTATCAGCTAAATGACGGTGCTATGTTTGCCACTCACCCCCCCCAAAGTAAAAAGAATGAAGCCCTTTTCTAATTACTAGTACATTTCACACACACACACACACACAAAATAAAAAAAAAAAAAAATTCTGGGAACAAATCTAATAAGAAATTCAGATCTCATCTGATAAAAAGCACCACAAGAAGGATACCTTCCCAATATTTGTTTGAAATTAAATGCGTTTCAGAAATGACGTGTTTTGTTTTGACATTTTCAAAGTAGAACTCTTGTGGTTTTATTTTTAAGTGAAATTTGAAAAGAAATAGATTCAGAGAAAAATAAAATGTTAAATAATTCAAAACTAATCGAAACGTTTCACTTTGGTCAGCCATATCAGGTGAATGTTTTAATAGCCTAAATTTTTTATTGGTTCTTACTAATCCCTCTTTTGCCTTTTGTGCCAGAAAGTCCCTGTCTGGTCTTCTTTAACTTTCTGCTAATTGCTGAACCCTCACCTGAATCAGAATAAAATTTATAATTGTCTATGTCTATCACGGATTAATGAGCTCATGAATGAATAAAATGCAGTAAGTCCACAGACTGTCTCTCTTCTTTCAGCCAAATGTCACAAATTCAACCAAGCATTTGTATTAAAACTACTACATATTTTGTTTCTGTTAGTCTAGAAAGTTTTATTCTCTCTTGAAATTTTCTGAATTTTCAGTGGTAGGGTTATCTGATGTCCAAAAATGTTTCAGTACAAAATTCTCTCTTCCTGCAATATTCACACCAGAAAAATTTCCTATTTTGACTTGCACAAGAGAACCTTTGTTGTGTAATTTTTAACACTAACAGTAAAAGATACGATTTTATATAGTATTTTTATGATGTTTCCCATCAGTTATATTTCCCTGCAATTTAATATGATCATCAAAATTTGAAAACTTGCTTTCAGGAATGTGTAGTACCCTGTAATTTTTTAACATAAAGATCTGTGGACCTACGATAATTTCTAATATATCTTACTGCTAAACTTCCTGGCTGGAGCAGGGTCCACTGATTGCTGGTGTGCTACACTTTGCTTTGAGATTTGTTAGCCAATTTTAAATCCATTAAATCCAACTTTCCACTTATTGTGTGGCTCCACATCTTAGCATTAAACTCTTCTAAGAAACTCTGTCAAAGGATGTCTGAAAATATGAGTATAGGATGTCTGTTGTATTACCTTGTCTATCCTGGCAGAAATTATAAAGGATTCCAGTATACTTGTCAGACATGAGGATTTCTCCCTCCTCAAACTGAATTTGTTTTCTCTAATCAGGCAGTACTTGTCCCAGTGTACCTTTCATTTGATTCCTTAAAACATTATCTAAGACATTCTCCACAGTTTATGCTAGAGAAATGTTCTTTCCCCAAGTGTCCTTTGACCATTTTTAAATAATGCCTTTCCATTAGATTTTGTCAGTCTTCCAGGATCTGAAATTTCTAATAAAGTCTCCAATTACTGTTCTTAATTCCTTTGGCTCTCTTGGATGTATTTTGTCTTATTCTGATGTGCTATCAATTTTTTTGAAGCTTCTAATTTTTAATAACCAATTAGAGTGGTATCTGCATGCTTTCTAATTCCTCATTTTCAAACTCTTATATCTGGTGTTGGAGTCATTCAAATGAAGGGGACAAGTGTACAGAAACTGTCTTAGAAAAAATTACTTTTTTTTCTCCACTTTATTATTTCTGAGAATGCTTTGGGGTTTTAATAATGCATCAACTACAGTCAACCTTAAAATACATTTAAGATGCTTTTTAGAATATTTCTAGTGTAACTTTGATTTTGTGTGCCTGCACCATATTTATGGTGTTACAGTGATGCTCACTATCCTTGCTGGAGTTAAAATTCTGCCAAAATTTCCATCCAAAGCCAGTGCTGCAGTTGTAACTTAGCTGTGAAAACCAGCCCCAGGCTAACAACAAGCACTGAAAGTTTTCTCGAGAGACTATTTGTTTGTGAGGTTTTTAATGGTTTGCATTAAAAAAGAATGAACTTTGGTTTTTAGTATATGCTTAATTTAAAAAAAAAAAAAAATAATACAAGACTTTATAAAGAACTTCTGCGGACCATTAGCCCATAACTTGGACCAGACTTTGTATGTGTATGTATCTTTTTAAATGATTAACTACAATGTGAAATTATTAGAAACAAGAAATTGGCAAAAGTAATATTTTTTTTCAAAGAACAGTTTAATGAGGATAGATTTATTTATTTAATAAAAGAGAGCAAGTCAGCCTTCCTTATACTGAAAAGCTGTTTCCAAGCCAGTGAAATTCTTACAAAAAGTCAGACGTACCCCACTAGAGTCAGTAAAAGTATCTTTGCCGCTATGTGCTCATGTGTTTGTCTCCATCTGGTAAGAGCTCCAGTTCTGCATCCATACTGTGCAAAATGCTGAGGACATCTCAGCTTTGATCAAGCCATCAGCAGCCTCAAAACACCAGAGCTAGGAACCAAGAATCACCAAATTCATCTCATGGGTGGGTTTAACAACACTGAAGTTGACAGCACTTTCAGCTGCTGCATCTTTGGTCCTATGATGTAGTGTGCCAAATCTCAACAGGCTGCATCCTGAGTAGGGAGGCAGAACCCAGGCCTATGCAGAAAATTTTCATTTTAATTTCAAATTATAGTCCAAAGGAAAATACCATTTGGCTGGTCCTACAGTTGTCTCAAGGCCTGAGATGCTGATTGACTCTGACAAAACTCATTTTACATTAGGAAAATATAGCTCAGCAAGTGCTACTTTTATTCAGATGTATGCGGTGCTCTCTGTTAGGGTCCTGAGCTCTGGGTCAGTCTTTCCCCCTCAGACTTGTAATTTTAAAAGTTTTGAATCCATTTACCTTATAATGACAAGCGAAACAGAAACAAAACAGTTTAACAAGTGATAAGAAAGAATAGACCCTTAACTTGTAAGAATTTTGTACTGCAGGAGTTTTCCTGCCTGTTTCTGCTGATCTCAAAGAAATTTTGTAGGTCTTTAAGAGAGTTTCACAGCAGGTAAAAATACACTGTGCTTCAAAAAGCAGTCATGTAACAGATTAAGCAGATAAGGCCTCAGGAAGAACATTGTCCCCTGACCCCTTATCTGCAGGGTCCCGAAGTTTAGGGCACCTCCTGAGCTCAAACCTCCAGCCCCAGTGCCTCCACAAAAGTATTAGACTCCTGAGACTGGACCCCTAAAACCTGCTTCCTGACCTTTCCTACAAAAAATAAAGCATGTTTATTAGGTGAGGGAGCTTGTTTAACAATCAGATTGCGTCTACCGGCTGTCACCCGGGAAACATAGGTTGCAGCCCTTGATATAATAAATCATTATCAGGATTTTGAACACATTTGAACACATGGGATGTTTTGCCCCGTGCTGTGTTTTATACAGAAAGTACAGAGCAGTTTGCATCTGGAGCTAAATTGCCTTTAGGTTTTTTAGAATATTTGTAACTGCTGTTTCAATGCATCTCTAATACACAGCACTCTCATGATCTGCTTGGGCAACATATAGATTTGCTTCCAGGCTGTTTGAAGTGTATGGATTTATGAATGAGGGCACTTAATATTAGCATAGAGAGAAGAACCTGATATACAGAGTTAAGCAGACTTAAGCAAGGACACTGAAAACTGAAGGTGATGTCATGGTGCTTCATTCATTCAAACTTGAAGGTCACAAATTAGATAAAACCATATTTATATTTAAAAACAAACTGATGCTCAATGTTATTAATCACAGTAGCACTCCAAGGTAAATTTCTCAAAATCAAATACAAAACCTCAAGTCCCAGCAAACTTAGGTAATTTGAAAATGTTATCTGCAAACTACTAAATATATTCTTCAAAATACACAGTAGACTTGTCTGTCACTTACTGTGTGGACTTGGCCACGTATCTCTCCATGCCACAATTCTCTTATTTTGAAATAAAGGTTTTAATAAAGAAGGATGCACAGATAAACAACCTTATTTGCATATGTAAAGTTAGTTTACATAACACCAAAAGGAAAAGTTTTGATTTTATGCTTTTACCTGGACAACTGTAATTGTAGGGGACTATAATAGCGAGAACATTTAGAATTTTTATATACTTGTAAAAAGTACTGAATTCTATAATTTTATTGCCACCTGCTCAAGATTTGCTACATCTTTCTGCTTTAAAAAGAGCCACATTACACAATAGCATAGTATTTGCATAGAATCATAGAAACATGGAATAATTAGGGTTGGAAAGGACCTTAAGATCGTCTAATTCCAAACACCCTGCCATGGGCAGGGGCACCTGCCACTAGACCATGTCACCCAAAGCTATGTCCAACCCGGCCTTGAACACCACCAGCAATGGAGCATTCACAACTTCCCTGGGCAACCCATTCCAGTCCCTCACCACTCTCACAGTAAAGAATTTCCTCCTCAAATTCAATCTCAACTTCTCCTGTTTAAATTTTAACCCATTATTGCCTTGGAATAAAACTACAGTCCCTAACGAAGAGTCCCTCCCCAGCATCA
>JAOEHX010007961.1:4834-50566 GCA_025448015.1 Bolborhynchus lineola
CCTGTGGGAGTTGCATTCTTTCGATTCTCCATGTAGCAAACTGCGTGGCTGATTTACGGCCTAAACCACAACAGACAGTTTCTTTTGCTTCTAAAGAAAACCTAAGCAAAACCATGAGGGCTTAGCTGGAATATTGTCATTGGTGAAAAATATTTTCTGTCTTAAGCTGAAGGTTGAACACACTGATTTTCTGTTGATGTCCTATGAGGTTATACTTGCTAATTTAGAAAAAAGATCAAGCAAACTTATCTGGAAGTGGTATGTATTGGCTGTGTTAAATCAAACCAAACCACACTGCTTGAATAGGAATATTGAAAAATTACAGCAGGGAAGAGTTGTTCTCAGATATGACCGCATGCTACATGTAAGTACATTTTTTTCTTTTTTTTAGTGTTTTATTTCTATGATGCTTAAACAAGATTTGGAGAAATTTACACTCTTCCAGCCCCATTTATCCCATGCAATCACTTCAGATATTGCCAGTGCTCTGTGTGAGCACTGGCTAGCTTTCCTGATCATGTTGCTTCTGCTGGAAAGGGTTCAGAACCATCACCAGCAAGCAGCCAGGTCCCCAGCCCTGGCTTGCCCAAAGCAGTGTGTTGAGAGGAGATCAGTGAGGTGCTAAAAGTCACGTAGTATTTTCTCATGTGATGCTCTCATCCTGGTGAAATTTCCATGGAGCACTGAACCTCCTCTGCTCTCAATACTCTAAGATCAGTGTTTAAACCCTAATCACCTTTCTTGTCTCCAAAAGTCTACTGACTGGGATTACAATGCAGGGGCAGGTGAGTACATTTATAGCTGTTTTTTCAAGTATGTAAGACTGCCCCAGACTACTCTAATAACTGTCAGAATGGCGCCGCAATTTTTACCCCTGAAGCAACAACTCTTACATGTAACAGCTGCCTTCTTAGGTTTGCAAGGCATGGGGAATTAACTGAATGAAAAGGTTGATTAAAATAATGTAACAAAGGAACCATTTTGTTCCCTACTTATCTGTGGAAGAACTCCTGTTACTTCAACAGCATAAGGAATTATCCTCAGTAAAGCTTGATTGTCAAGATGGTGCATTCTCACAAAGTACTTCAGAGCACGTTATCTCCTCTTTTGAGAGATAAATGCTGAAAAAAAATGTGATCTCTTTCCTAATTTCATTTTACTGGTTTTGGTCATATAGCTGTTATGGTTACAGACCTTGCATGTGTTAGGAGGAAGTTACAAGGTGTATTCACACTGTATTTCTATAATCAAAATATGTTATGTGAGGCATGCTGCTGATGTCACAAGCTCAAAAATCAGCACAGATGGGCAGAGGTAGCTAAACAAATCCTTTAATGTACTCTTTCTGTAAATGGGGTTATTTCTTGAACTGGCATCTGTGAACAGGAGTCAGACTGGAAAAAAGATGTTCCCTTTCCTGGGGGCTGGACTATCTGGGGTTGGGACTTCTGTTACAGTGTACAAGAGAAAGGATAAGTCTAAGGAAACCTACGCTGTGTTTTGCTGTTTCTAAGGGGCAAGAAGGAAGCACAGAGATTTCCAAGCTATGCATCTGGTTATATTAGGGTGTAATTAATTACCTATACACTTAATGGAGAGAACAGGTATCTCCTAGTGATGATTCAGACCTGTAAATTAGATGGGTATGTTCAGGTGGTATACATTCTGCTCAGAGACCTGTTCTGGGTCATGGGGGCATGTGGGGTAGCTCTAAAAGTAATGCAAATCTTGGTTCCTGTCAACCAAGTGACTCTATGGTCCAGTACTTGGATGTTCTTTCTGCTGAGCAATCAGTCTTATTCCCCAAGCAACTGAAGCACAGCCAGCTAAACCAATTTCCAATTAAGTAAAAAGATGTGTAACAGTGAAAAAAAGTAGTTCATTGCAAGTTACTTTTCAGACCTGCTGCACTTCTATTCCAAGATGGTGTTTTCCTGTTAATTTAACTAATTTGCTATTTTGGAGAGATGAAGTAGAGGGTCATTCTTGAAGCATAACATTTTCTAAAAAATTATGTTTGCAATTGTTTTTCTGATCCCTAAACAAAAAAAAAAAAAAAAAAAAAGGCCAAAAAAAGGCAATTGGAAGGAAGATGAGGAGCATCTGTTAGACCCAGCAGAGACTTGGGTGAATAATCCTGGTGGATGAGCAAGGTAGCACACAGCATCTCTCAGTGGGATGCAGGACTGGATGCAAGGAGCCATGTGAGGGAGTGTACAAGAAGATAAAACAGCACTGAGAGCAAACCACAGCCCTCCCCAGCCGGCTGCTCAGCAGATGGGACCTGGCACCCCTCCAGAGGCTATTTCTGCAGGCTGACATCATGCCCCGCATCCTCATCCCTCCCTCCTCTGCCAGGGGAGCCCCACAGCCATATCTGCTGACCATGCACTGCTGTCGACTGCCCCATCTCTTCTGAGAAAGGGCTGGGGGGTGTTAGCAGAACAGCTCCAGACCCACTGAGCCTTCCTGCCTCCTGCCATCTCGCAGCAGCTGGGATTGGGACTGTTTTTGAGGACAACCATGCAAAAGCTGCCAGGAACCTGCATGAGGCAGTAAGGTTTTGCAGCACAGCAAACCGTAATTAGAGCAGATAAGCAATAAACCTAAAAGCAACACACACAGCCAGCCAAAGACAACACACTTACTTATTATAGCAAAAAACCCAAAAGGTTATTGCTTCACAAAGGTGTGGCAGAGAAGGCTTTTTGTGTGTGATGCGTTTGATCACACCTTTTGAGAAAAGCCAGAATAATCCCTTGGTGCATTTTGGACAGCTCACAGCCAAGCTTAGGAACTGCCCAGTGCAGAGAGTCAAAGAGACCTGGCTCACAAGAGAGCAATTGCCCTGGGGTCCAGGCAACCCGTCCACCTGTACCAAGGCACCCATGAACAGCCAAACAACACGTACCTTCAATGATGTGTTTTCTTGAAAGTCCTCTTTCTGTTTCAGCTCTGCAAATCAAAAATAGGTACACAGATGTTAGAGATCTGAGGTGCTAACAACTGGGGAGTGCTAATTTTGTATTCTGGTTTAAACCTCCAAAAATAAAGTCACAACTCATACAACAGAGAGACCCTGAACCTTGTTTGGGTTCCCAGTCTCAAAGATAACAGCATCTTTAATACGTAATATCACTATTAATTTAACACAGAAACAGCTGTGCTATGGATATTACCTGACTAAAACTACCAGCTGATACTTATAAGCAGAAAGGTAAGGATGCTGGAAGGGCAGTGGGGGCTGCTGGGTCCAGGCAGCACAGGGATGGGGCTGTGCCCTAGCTGACCCCAGCACTGAAACCTCATTGACATCATCTTCAATTTTGAAGCAGGGCTGTCCTCACCCTGCCAGTGCACCTCCCAGAGCTGCAAAGATACTCGGGGTGGGAGCACATCCAGCATGGCACCCCAGCATCTGCTAGGGACTGCCACCTCTGCCAAGGTCCAACTCCCTAAAAGACTTGGCAAAATGAGGAGCAAGAAGACAATAGTGACAAGCCACCCCTGCAAGGTGCCACTGATCTCCACTTGGCTGTAAAACTGTAAAAGGGAAAAGCATAAAACAGCAGCAAACACCATTAAGAGTAAATGTGACACTTACTTTCCACCCCAGTACAGTTTTGTTGTTATGACCAGACTGGACCTCCTGCAAAAAGAACAGAAATACTATTGCTGTTAAAAACAATTATAAGTAACCAAGCTGCCCATCAAGTGGGTGTTCACAAATCACTAGAAAACTTTTTACAACAGGTCTCTTCAATGCTCAGGTCTGCTGCAGACAGGCAGTGACCATAGACTGATATGCAGAAATCAAAGCTAATGCAAGTGAAATTACCAAAAAAGGGTACATTTTTAATTATGGAGAAAGCAATCTCCAGGGCTCTTAACCAAGGATATTCAAGTCCAGTACCCCCTATTTTCACGCAGTGTTCCCAGAGCCATTAGAACTCTAAGTGTCAAATCCACTGAATTAATCTGTAAATTCCCATGTGATATCAAACCAAAGATTTATCCTTTGCAAACTACCTTACTGTGTAACTGTACAACAGAATTTCTCCAGCGTTTGCTTTTTTCCACAGTGTCCAGAGTATTTCTTACTGAGTAACCTTCACCCTAACACAGGGGATACTGATTTTGGAAAAAGCACCACAAGAACTCATTCTTCATTTGGAGGCTGAACATGACACGCATACAGGAGGTCTTGAAAGATTATGTAAATGCTCTTAACACTACACAACATATGGTAATGTGCATCGTTTAAATTAAATATCATCTCCTACAAAGCTATCCAAGATGAAGGCCCATCACATCTTTGCATTCTTAATACATAATCTTATGTACACAGATAAGGATGCCAATGCATGACCGTCTGTCTTCATGCGCCATGCAAGGCAGTGACAATGTATATGCTCAGAAGCTGTCTTAACTGTGCCGTGCACAGAGACAGTGGTCAAGGCAGCACAGCAAGCTGATGGTTGCAGCCTTGCAAAGCCAGTCTGTGATCCCCAAAAGACAGGAGAGCATTTTTATGTGGCACTTGCAAAGTCTAGCTGCTGCAGAAGTCCTAGCTGGCTGCAGTGTTTGTGACCATTGCACAAGCAAGCTCCTCGCGCTGCCTGGAAGCAGCAGTACCTGCTCTTAGGCCAGCAGCACCTAATATGCATCATTTTTAACACCCAGAAGGATTCTCATATGCCCAGAGGTCCTGCCTGCTTGCAGGTGTCTGGCAGTACAGTACCTCCAGCCCTTCTTCTTCAGGATGTTCCCCAGGATGACCTCAGCCCTGTGCAAGAGAGAGAATCCAGTGTGAGAGGAGTCAGGAGGATGCTCAGTACCAGGTAGACCACCATAGCAGCTGCCTACCCCAGCCCCCTGAAATGTTCCCGAGACACCAGCCTGCAGAATTGCTATGGGCTGTGCAGCCCTCCCCTCCCCGGGTTATGGTGACCCAGCACTGGCTGGAGTAGGTCCCCTCCATCAATACCAAGATCTTGTCACCCACTTTTTGTAGGGGCAGACCTGCACCCCTATGCACTACATCTCCTTGACCCTGCTCTGGGAGGGCAAAGCCATTTTGTCTCCACACCAGGGATGTGATGTTCCAGTCCACCTTTTACACTAAATACAAGGCCATATAAATCAGGCAAAGTCAGATAAATTATGGATGGATATTTCCCACCCCAGTTCCACAGTGACACTAAGAGCATTAGCTCAGCTGCAGCCAGAGTGATTCCCGTGCTGGGATCTGTGCCTGGGAGCTGTCACCGGCATAGGCCATTTATCACCATTAAAATGCACACTGACTTTTCATTTATTCAGGACATTTTTCTGCCCGTACTAACAGTAACGTGCACAGGTGATACATTTCAGTCTTCAGCTGGCTACAAGAGGGCTTGGTTTAATTTCTTGTATGATTTTTGATCTAACTCTAACTATACAGGTTTTTCTGCTCCCCTCAGGGAGAAGGGGGTTTCCCAAGCACCAACAGGGCCAGAGCCTTATCAGTCATGAATGACTGACAGAGGGAGGAGCAGACCCAGACTGGGGGACCCCAGTGAAGTGCAGCAGGATACTGGGCACTCACTTGCCGGCCGCGTACACCTCAGCTGTGTCAAACAAGTTGACGCCACTTTCATAGGCGATGGTCATCAGCTGCTCAGCCACCTTAGGGAACAGAGACAGAGAGGTGAGGTATGGCAAGAGTGATCACATCTCATCCTCCCATGGAGAAAAGCCCTTTCAGGCACAAAGTGGCTTTAGCAGGGCTGGGAGAGGTGTAGCATCCCCTGCCCAGGGGAGAAAGACCCTTCGGCAGGGCACCCGGCGGAGCGTGCACTGGCCTGAGAAGCACCAAAACATGGTGCACAGAATTGCATCAACTTCCCTTTGAAGCTTCTTGGGAGGAATTAATCTCTTCTCATAGGAAACCTCTAATAAGAGAGTGAACAAGAATTTTGAAGTGTTATAGAAAAGAGTCTGCAAACCTGTGGAGTTTAATACAGAAAGAATATTTCTATGGTAAGAGTTCAATTTTTTTTTTTGATACCTGACATTGGCTATCATGCAGCTCTCCAGCAGACATTGTGGGGCATGTAAATACCTGAAAGTAATTTCACATGATCCCCATCAATGGCCTGGGTTTCCCACTACTCCCTGTGGGGATTCAGCACCCAGAAGGGGCTGGCAGCTCAGGGAGGGAGCAGGGAAGGCATCAAGCCAGGGCACCCATGAACAGCCAACGTCCTTAGGGTGGGCATCCCTCAAGGACAGGGCTGTGTTTCAGTCCTCTTTTTCCATGCATGAACACTTTGCACTAATTTATTCTAATCAAGGAGGACAGGAGAGCCAGGGAACAAATTATAATCAAGTCATCTCTCTTCAGCCTGTAATGCCAAGAAACAGGAATGAACTCAGTGATCCACAGTCAGCAGAAGAAATACCACCAAGGAACAAGCAAATTGAAAAGCAAAAAGCCTTTCAGTTCAGACTCCTGGGTTGTTTTCCTTGTGCCAAAGTTATTTTGGGGTTCGTCATGTACAAAGGGGAAGGCAACCAGGAGGTTGCTCTCCTTTTGATGACTAGCATCTGCAGCAAACCCGAGATGGAAGGAAACCCACGTGCTGCCCAGCACTCAGAGAATTATTAACTGAGATTAAGAACCACCTGGTACAGGCAAGTGTGCGTAGGAAACCCAAGTTCATTTTCATGTTTCATCTTATTATGTAAAAACATAATTCACGAGGCAGCTCCTTGTAAGCTGAGCCCCAGCCTGTATTTATGACTGTTGCTGATTACATACATGATGCAAAAATAGTTTCCAATTTCCGCTCCAAGAACAGTGCCACTGCCAATGGTAAGGAGGAAATATCTCTTCAAACAGTGTGGAAAAGATCACTTTCAGGGATAGACAGGCTGTTTTTATTAAAGTTGACCTCTGGAAATACCAGTTTCATTAAGGCTTTTTTGAAGCAGAAGCTCAAGCTTTGTGTTGCTTTGGTTAGTACCTCTCTGTCATTTCCTCTTACAGAAACAGGCTCTTCTGATTTCGGTAGCCATGGTTTCATTTAAAAATATCTCATATTGGCTTTTATTTCATGCATTGCATTTAGACCAAGAATTACTTACCTCGTCTGAAATTTGACCTCCAAAAGTGACCCATGTCCCTAGAAAGAACAAAGTAATCTGTTACTACAAGAGGTTTTTGCAGACAAAAATTCGCTCTACCAAAATTCAGATTCTTTGCAATTAAAAGATTTAAAATGGGGTTAATTGTTTCAGAGGCTGCTGCGTCCCCGAGCAAGAGGTTCTGCAGCCAGGCAGGACAGGGACAAGCACTGGAGCACCCTCTCTCCTGGGGAGACAGGTGTGTGGAGCTGGGACTGGCCTGTGAACCCATTCAGGGAAGCACCGATAGGACTCTGTGCTGTCAAAGTACACAGTTTTATTGAACTCCGAAGCTCTTTGCAAAACTGAGTTAATTTTCCAAAGCTTCAATTTGACAAATTGAAAAAAAATGATGCTGCTGGTGAAACATGTCATTTGTGGATTGAAATTCTTCCTAAATTTGTGCTTCAGCATTTAGCGTCATGCAAGTCAAAATTAGGGGTAAAAAATACTTCTATTGACATGAAGTATTTAAAACCAGAAGTGACTTTTCCCCAGGAACTGTTCCATAAAGCCCATGTCCAACACCAGCACAGACAATGAGCAGTGCTTTCGTTAGCTGGCTCAAAAAGTAGTTGCAGTTTAAACTGAGCTGCAGACTGGTCTATTATTAGGAAAATTTTGGGGCATTATTTCTTTATGGCCACTGCTTAAATAAAAAATATTGTGTGGTGGAAAGAGCATGTGGATCTAACTGGATATTCCTAAATTATAAGCGTGCTATTTCCTATATAAATTCTATATGTGTGTGTATGTACATACATATTCCTATATATATTTTAGGAATACATATTCCCTAAGCCACTGGAAGAGAAGAGATGGCAGTGAGAGGGAGAAGTACCAGGTCACATATGGGACGCTGCTCAGACAGCCCATACTCACCCTGGCAGACACAGCTTCTGCCCTACTTGTTTGGCCTTAGACAACATCCCATGGAAAGCGATGCCAAGAGACAAGAATGGTGGCTGTGACATTACCTGTGTCTTTGGCGGCCAGCCAAAGTCACAAGGTCATTTTGATCCACAGCACTTTTCAAGACACAAGCCACCTACATATAAAACATATTATTCAATTAATGGATGGGTCAATGCTCACATGGCTTACATAAAATTTCCCAGAATTTAAAATTTCCCAGAATTTAAAATGGATGGGGTGCAGGCCCAATGCAATTTGAGCAAGATGGAGGAGACTGGGGTGTCAGCGAGGGGTTGAGTTCTGATGTTGCTAAGAGGGAAAAAATTAAATGTTCCCTGGGTGCTTGCACTTGCAAAGATGCAATAGGTACGTAAGTGCTCCCACATCTTCATTAAAAATGTATTGGTTAGCTCATTGCTCACAGCAAGCGTGGAAGACGAACCTTGAGCAGAAGTCAGAAAGCAGAGAGCGCATCTGCTGCTAGTGCTCAGCTGCTTTGATCACTCCCTGGTTAGAGCCAAAACAAGAGTTGTCTCTGTTAGGAGAATCTTACTCTCTTTCCCTCAAAAAAGGGTCAATTTGAATTATTTTATACATGGTTTCTTTGAGTGCAGGTTATTATTAACGATGTATGCTTACTGTGCATTTAAACCAAAACTCTTAATTTCCTGCAGAATAACCCAAGTTCTGAAAAAACAAAGATTTCACAGAACAGAAACATGTAACACAGCTAATGCTACTGAAATAAGAAGAATCAGCAAAGAGCACACATTTTTAACTGATTTTGCATTTACTTCTGCTCTCTGTAAGGCAATAATCAGGCAGCAGCAGCAGCCACCAAGCCCAAAACTGTTCTGCAATGGGCAGGCACCCTTGCCTTCCCTGCTATTCCCTGACAGCTAAAGACCTCAGGAAAGGCACTTTCATCCTGGGAGTAAGATAGGCTCTGGTCCTGCACAATAAAGATAAAAATGAAAACAGGTTTCAGCTTATCATTAAGCTTCTTTATGCAGATGAAAAAAAATAAAACCCAAATGAAGGCTGATTTCCATGTTAAAGCTTCAGAAGTGTTATTTTTATGGGAATACATTAAAATGCATTTTTACTGAAAAATGAGTTGAGACTGTTTATACCAAAGTGATTTCTTCGCTTAAGTATTCATGCAGGTCCCCAGCGCAGGTGAGAAGAAAGGCAACCATTTGTACACCTGGCAGATTGCATGTCCTCTCTTGAATTTCAGCGGCTACAACCTTACAACACAAACCATGCCACAATTAGCAACAGAGTGTGTAATGGAGAGACAAAATGCTCAAGTGTTTGCATGCATGGAGAGGAGCCCAAGAGCTGACAATGGCTTGTGTAAGAACAGTGACTGCTTTATCTCTTTAAATACAAGCAGTAAATATATGCAATATGTACCTGCTCTGGATCTGTCCGTCTCCCCCTGTACTTCCAAACCCAGCTTTGGGGAACGCAAGGGGCCTAGGACCCTAACATCACTGGGACCACATGGGTGAGGAATGCTTGGGGTATTCTTTTTTAACTTGAACACTGCAAAACCAGCCAGGGAAGTAAGTCTTTGCTCTGCAAGGTGATGCCTAAAGCATCAGACAGGATTGGGAAAGCAAGATGCTCTGGTGCAATCCTAGCCAGAGCCAGGAGCAGGGAAAGCAGCACACAATTCCCTCAGGCAGCTGACATAGGTTACCTATGCCCAAAACAGCCAGGGCAGCTACTGGGGCTACTGCTGCTGCTCAGCTCTAATTTAAAGACAAGTCACTCCAGAAAGTGCAAGGCACACTTGGCATTTCAAACGACTGTGGATGATTCACAACCTCAGCCAAAGGGAGTATGTTGGAAGAAAAATATACTAGATGTATATTTTCTAAATCATCACTTTTTCACCTTAGTAAGTCATTGTCTTGTGCACTCCAATTCACTCTCTATAAACACAACTCCTCCATGACACAGCATGGCAGCAGCTATAACTATACAACACAACCTTCTGTCCCTTGCCAATCACCTTGTTCCCTTACATTGGAAAACAATTTCTCAACTGGATATCCTCACCTTTGCGGAATTTCTGTATTAAGTCTAGATTTAGCTCCCTTTCCAGAGCATCCCAGAGCCTAGCAAGGTGTGATTACCAGTGGGTTATTTGCTGATTCAAAATTGACCACTCAACACTGTCATTGCCAGCAGATGTGTCCCCACCTCTGCAGGGGTGGGGAGAAAGAACAAGGGTTCCTGGCTGAAAGCCAAAGCTTCACCTCCTGCCAGTGTGGTTTTATCCCTGGCTTGCCCCTGGAGAAGATGATGCCAAATGGACATCTGGCACATGGGTTTGGTCTGGTGCTCAAGTGACAAGCAAATGCTCGGCTCCACAAGCTTAAAGTACCTGTGTGCAAACCAGATTCCTCCACCACCATCCCAGGTCAGTGGATATTTGGTGTTGGGTTTCCAAAAGCCTTTCCTCAAAGCAAACACTAAGAGGCAATGGCTACATCTGACCCCTTCTGCTCACAAAACATTTGGCTTTACACCCAATTGTGAGCACAGGGTATCCTGCCAGTGACTGCAGGAAGGTTTCTCGTGTGCTCTTGCATATTGAATTGGATTTAGGGGTTTGGGATGGCTGGTTTTGTCCTGCTGCTCATTTCCCTGAGGCTGGGGCTAATCGCCTTGTGGGAGGGTGTATCAGCATTTTCTAAAATTCAGCAGGCAGCCTCTGCAGGCAGGATTCACTCTGAACAAACTACATGAAAGACATGACCTTATTTTTTCCTCTGCATCACACTCACATTTCAGAACCAGCAACACAGATAAAGCCTTACACCAGCCTGCGCATCTGCCCGAGGTTAGACTGTTAAGATTTCTCAATTAAAGCTTCAGCCAGTGTTAACTTGCTCAAAGGAGGATGTGGAAGCTCAGCTGGTCCAAGAACAGGGATCAGCACCAAGGTGCTGCAGGAGCTTGGTTTCACAGGACCTCACCCAGCAGAGCAGTCCCAGCTCTGGTGGGAAATTCAGTGACCCAGAGTTATGCTCAGCCATCACCACAGCAGCCGTTCCCAAATTCTTTGCTTGCAAAACTCACTGCTAACACATCTGACCTCGTGCACTCACTCAACACTTCTTACACTGCAAGCAGCACCCAGCAAACGAATTAATTACAGTGTGAGCTAGAAGAAGCAGGACATAATTAAAGGGTATACATTGCCTTAGCACTGCCTGCCTGCGATTTCTGTCCTGCTTCACATTTTTATCCACTTTTTCATGCAGGATGAAGCACACTCCCACCTTGCTGAGGTTTTGGAAGGCTTTTAAGGAAGATTGTTGAGCCATCAAAACTTCAGTGAACCTTAAATTAGATTTTCTTGCTGCATAGAGTTTAGGGAAACACATTTATCTTTTAGGGAACTGCAAAAGAGAAGCTATTTAGAAAAGTCGTATAAGCTGGCACTTGAAGCAGACACCTGATGGATCTGCAGTGGGAGGGAGGACGTGCTGTGCTGCAGAAGAAATACCTGTACATTCAAGAGAAGGTGGCAACTGAATTTCAGTCTTTCCAGTTCTCCCCTATTCCTGCACACATGACAAGGGCTATAGGGTTTATTGCTTTGGGAACAGGCTGACATGACTGGCTCCAAATGGATGCCCAGCAGCTCTCCACCACCCCAGCCTGTGCCCAGAGCAGCCACTTGCTCCCTCCTCAGCCCCCCTTATCCCACACAGCTGTGCTCACAAAGGCACAATATATTTAGATGCTGCTGCAGTTCCACATGATTGAAATTAAAGAAAAGCTCTGCAAAACATTTTTTCCTGCTGCTACTTCCTTCCTGTAGCTTTTCTCCACCACAACAACATTGGCTCTTGGTGAAACTGTAAGGATGATAAATAAAATCTCTGTGCAGATAAGGCAACTCTTTTCAAAGCCTGGATATATTTTAACCAGAAAAGCTCTTCTTGGTGGAATAGGCCTTATTTATATGAATTGTGATACAGGGTGACTTTCACATTCCACTCTATTTTAAAATCAAATCTCAAAGTGTGTTGGAAGAAATGAACTAACCCCTCAAGCACCTGCCCTGTGAGAACAGCCGGTACCAACTGAGGATGGATCAGGGAGCTGGAAGGCGACATCCCCAGGCACAGCAGGCACCAAATGCAAGCAGAGTCAGGTCCTTGCCTGTTACTGCCTTCACCCACCCACCCCTGAGGCAGCAGCATAGGAGCCCAGCACACCCAACCACTTTCCTAAAGACATATTGGTGTCTTCACCTTCCCATCCTTCACTCTGACCCCCCAGAGGAACAAGGATCCCTGTTTAGTGTGAGGCCCAGGCAGAGCAGAGCATCCATCCCTTGAGGGTCTCTGCATATTTTCAGGGGCTTCATGCTTCTGATGTCCCAACCTTGCACCATGGGAAGCTGCTCAAAGGAATCAAAACAGCCTCCTCCTTCCTACAGTGTTTGGTTAGATTTTTGTTTGGTTTATACATATACATATATATGTATACACACACACAAATTTTTAAGCATTCATCATGTGAGCAGTTCAATTGCCATCAAAGAAATTACTCGCATGAGTAAAGCCATCAGGAGCTGTCCACTTCATCACACACGCTCTTACCGGGCAGCTGAAGACCACCAGCCATGTACAAAAGCCTGCAGGAACTGCAGCTCCAATATAGAACTTACAGGGCCAGCACGTAACTGCCGCAGTGCTTATAGATGCCCTCTTTGATGAAATATAGAGAAGATAAAATATTGATAACATATCCTTCCATTTCCAAATCAGTATGGAACAGAAATAACAAGGTACACACATTGGATAAAGTAACAATCTGCCCACAGCCCAGGCAGACCATCATCCCCTGAGGATGGAGCTCAGACGTGTAAAGCCCTTGGGAGCATTCACAGACATCTCTGATGCAGTCTCTGTGAGATGTCCTTGTGGAAATCAGGTTGTATTAGAAGGATTTTACCTCATAAATGTTCACACATGTTCAACACAGTTCCACTCGAGCCCTATGGGTGGAAAGCACTGCCTCACGCTGTGGCAAATGCACAGAGCTGCTAACACACCTAAGATCTTCTGCCATGAGCCATCTGCAAGACTGAGCACAGGCTGGGGTTCTGAAAAAGCACACTTCTTACTGAAACACAAGAGCAGCTACCACTACACTTCAGGGCAGTGTGTGGCTGCAGTAAGTGCAGTGGCTGTGGAAGTTACTCACCCAGCCCGAGGCATGAGACTCTCAGTCCGGATTTTCCAAGGTTTCTGGAAGGAAAAGAAAATAATCAGAAAATATCATTAAGTGCTCAAGGGACATGCAATGCCATGGGAAACCAGCAGCCAAGGAAGACGAGTCCCTGTTTTCACCCAAGTCATGTGTTTTTCTCCAAAGAGGCAGACTCTTCCTCAGCTGGGATGCTGGCCACCCAGTTTGGAGATATGTGGATGCACTGCCATCATTCTTGGCCTCAGTAGGCTGTGGGAGAAGCTCTGAGGGCTCATGTATCTCACATCTGATGTTGTTTGGGGTCCCCTGAATAAAGCACGCATGTTTCTTTCACTTTCATCAATAATGATGAAATTATTAAATTATTATTAATGAATAATACAATATTCATTGTATTAACACTAAAGTGTCCACCTTATTCAGCTTCACTGGGTTTTTTTTATTCACCCTCACATTTGTCAGAACACTGAAATCCATCACAGACCCCTGGTCTGGTTACAGTGGGGCTCCAGTGTAACCAGCTCATGGATTCCCCATGAACAAAACAGCCCACGATTTTCCAGCCAGAGCGAAGGCAGTGCCTTGATCGCTAACACCATCTGCTTTTCAGCAGCAGTGAGAGAAAGTTATTGCCCTTCTCCTCACCCCCCAGAGCCGGGCTGGAGACAAGATAATTAGACCTGAGGCCATGAAATGTGCCATATATTAAACCCCTACCCTAACTTAAACCTACCGCTGCAGTACAAAATACCCTTTTAATTATACCCTCCTGCTTTAAACTTTACATTACAGCTGGATCTGTGCAATTTTTTTGCCAGATGAAGGTATAACTTAAGGACCATCTATCTACCTTCCACTGCAGAGCACTAAAAATACCCAAAAAACCCAAAACCAAACAAAACCAAAAAAATCACTGCACTTTCTGCTTCTCCTGATTAACTATTTAAAGCCAAATAAAAACGGAAAAGCCCTGCTCACCCACAGGCAGGGCACAGTGAAAGGGGTCAGATGAAACACCCAACATTAGCATGGGTCATGCCCCACTTTTTCAGCTCTTTCCGTTTCCACATGATTTGTTTCATGACTTTTTCACATGGCACAATTTCCAGTGTTGGAAAGCAACTGAAGGCATCCCGGGGGGTCAGGAGAGCCAGCTGTACTCCAGCAGGCAGCCTTTGAGGCCATGTTCCCCCTCACACTCCCAATGCCACTGCTGTAGCCAGAACCTAGCGCTGCTGCTGGGAATGTAAAATTCTGGGAGAGACAGGAATTCATCCTCAAGCAGCTACTGGAAAAGCTGCAGCTGCATTTGCAGCACCACGAGCCCCAGGGATGCCCTCACAGCGCAGATGGGGCAGGCACTGACCTGATTTTCTTTTTCTTTCTTTTTTATTATCCTTTAAAAGTGAAAGCACAGCTGGAGCCCTGCGTGCCAAAACCCATCCATGTGTGGAATAGCACAAGCCATGCCCATCCTCACCTGCTCAAAGCACAACCCTCTGAAAGTTCAAAGTCAAATACCCAGCAGCTGCCTGCGTGCTCCAGCCTAAGCTGCAGCACTTCTGGCAGGAAAGAGGAGCCCAGGCTCGCAGGTCTGGGACTTCCATGCTACTTCTGCAGACAACACACCTGCTGCACAGTGCTCTTTGAAGAAGTCAGCTGCTACTGTGAATTTACAAACAGTTTACATTTATTCTGTAGAAGAGCCTTTTTTAGGCCCTCTTTCTCAACAATCTATTCTTTGCCTTTCAAAGTCTGTCTCTGTCCCTGCAGGCTGCCAGGATACAGCTTGGCAATGAAGGTGTACTCCTTTCTCTACATAGATATAAATACATATATACACATATTACCCTTTATATATATGCATATACATATCCTTTTTATATACCACTTTATATAAGTGCATGCATACATACACATATCCATGCATGAAACCCTATAGCCTTCACATACATTTTAAGAGTATATCACCCAGCAGTGGGGTCTGTCTCAGTGTCTCAGCCCAGGTACTGGCTGTCTGTCCTGTCCTCCTTCCTCACAGGTCCTTTGTCCCCTCAGGCTACAAACCCACATCAGGGCTCATCCCTCCACAGACTGGGTTTTTAGGGTGTACAGTACACAGACACACACAAACCCAGTTTTCCTCCAGAGAGATATAACCATCTTTTTGCTGAGCCTGGTCCACCAACAAGTCTGGACAGAAATATGATGTTTGGATTTCCAAAACCGTATTTGCCATTTACTTGGCACACATGTGACCTGGGTACTTGGAAAAATTTGTATCTACAGTCAAGAGCTGACACTCAAAATGACAAGTCTTTGCAGTGCAAAATTCCTCTTGCAAAATGAGCTCAGAAGCCTCTTGGCAACTCAGGAGGAGGTTGCCTAAGCCCATGATCTAGCTTGGAGAGCATCGCCAGGTCACATCCCACCATTAACTCCAATCCTTTTCAGCCCTCTGTTTGCTTGCAAGCATTTCACTCAACTGCACACTCTAGTTAACAGGTGGGCAGCATGCAAGCAAAGCAAACACACCAAAACACGGAGCCCCTAAAACAGATAAAAAGTCAGCCCTCCAAGCATGGCTCATCTCCCAGCGCAGACCTCATGCTGCTTAAAAGTACGCAGCTGCTGGTTTGATTACTGGTCCTATGGCAGAGTAGTAAACTGTCTGAAAAAACAGGAGTTCTTGAGACCTGGTTCTCCTCTACCCCCTAAAAAAGATAAAATGAAAACCATCAGGAAAAAAACTTTATGTATATGTTTACATCTGTTTTGCATCTTTCAGGTGTACATATAGTATAGATGTATTGCACACATATACATATAGACAGATACACATGGCCAAAAACTGCAAAATTGCCAAGTAAAATCAATGGTTAGTTTCTAAGTAACAAGACAGGAAAAGCCCTTTATGCTTATGTTGCACTGATTCCCTAGTCTCAGACAATTAATGAGCTCAGTCCCCAGGGCTGAACCAGCAGCAGCCCATGCAAAGCACCATGGATGGCTGTGCTGGGAGCAGTGGCTGGGACAGTAGTCAGAATGGCAAGGCCAGCAAACCCTGACTCTGATGGAGCCTGAGGTGCCCATTTGTCACTGGTTGCTCCAGTCACACACAGACTGAACATCCCCCCTGGGCAAAGCTGCTGGGGTGCCTGTGCCTATGTACACCAGGGCAGAGTACCACCAACAGCTTCAGTTCCCTTCCACTGCAAAGTCCTATGCATAAGGAGTGTGGATTCCAGAGGGACAGCAAGTGATTTGGGATCAGCTGGGAAAGCATGGGGGGATTCTGCCACTGCCCTCCCAAGTTATCATGGACAATGTAGGTTTTTCTGAGCCAGCAGTGGAAGCTCTCAGCAATATTTTCAAGGCTAGAAATGGTCATTTTATACTGCTCTCTTTTTATACATCTATTGCTGAACTGACATGCATGTGTTTTCCCCGCTGGATGCTTAAGCACCTGGCCAGTGCTGTATGAAGGCGATTGCCCCTGCAACCCAAGGTCTGCCTCACCCATGTTCCCGCTGAAGCCAGACCCAGATAGGTGCTCTGCATGCACCATAGGCTTCACTGCACAGGACACAGAGGCTGGGCAAAGCCATGTCCCACCAGTAGCACTTGGCTGCAAGAGGAGAGGGGAAGATCCCTTCTTCATGCATCTTTCAGCTAGTAATTATCAGACAGTGTATCAGTGCCATTGCTCTGGTCATTCTCGTCTCTATTTGGCACTTGCTAATGCCAGATAGGGAGGACAAAGTGCTCCCCCATGAGCATCCATGAGCAGTGGCACCCGACATCCCGTTTGTGCAACGACAGTGCCAGCACTGCTATTTGCTGCTGTTAAAGCCCTGAGCAGGTCATTCTGTCGCTGAACCCTGACCTTGCCTGCCCAGAGCAGGCAGCCCAGCCTGCCTCCCAGACACCTGGCTCTGCCACCACCCCTAGGAGTTTATACTGACACTATTTAATCATGATTTCAGGAGGGAAAAAGAGCTCTTTTCAAATTGGAAGTCAGTGCTGCTACAGGAGGAAGTAGCCATTAAAGAGGACATTGAAGGAGCCTCCAGCCACTCAGGATCACTTCGCTTTACCTAGAAGCAAATGATAAAAAAATCAGCACTTGCATGCCTTCCCCCCCACCTTTTTTCATTAGCATAGCAGAAATCTAGCTTCTCCTCTCACTGGTACTCAGCTTCCCTTGCACTTCACAGAACTGGAGCAATTGCACTGCTCCCCATAAATCACTGCCCAACCCTGCCACACACAGAGAAGTACCAAGAGTTTTAAGTCTAGGGCTTATCCCTGCCATAGCACCTTCCATACTGCTTCTAGGCACCAATCTGAAGTTTACTTCCTTTATCCCAAAGTTACACCATGAGCAAGACCCAAAATGTATTCAACATCTCACTCCAGAATTCTTTTAAAATCAAAGGCTAAAGTGAAATGTTGTCATACCACTGTGCCGCCCAAACCCAGGCTATGGCAGGGCAGACTCAAAGCACCTAAGCCTGGCCATGGAAGAATCCACCAGAGGGAAGGGGATGAGGAAAGATTCATGGAAGCTGCACAAAGAATATTATTTTGTGGCAGGGGCACAGGGCAGCCCCATTCAGGGTGCACAGCAGGAGCTGTGCAAACCATACTGCAAGCGCCCATGTCACTGAAACCTCCAATAAAGGATATTTATAGCCATGTTCATTACATTAAGGGCAATAGGGCATTAACTTCATGAAGTGAAAGAATTCACCACTCTGTAGGTCTAAGAAATACGCATTTTTAACCTTAGGTCTTTCCACTTTGCTTCTCCAGGGACCAGGTAAGCATACCACAGTAGTATTGCCCACTCCCAATACCTGGAACTGAACAGGGAGAGGGACAGCAAAAGACACGAGGACACAAAGCCCTCAAGAGCCCAGCCTTATATGTTGCTTTAGCATGGTACTTCTTTCCTGGCTTAAACCAAAGGTGACATTTTCCCTGTGCAGGTGGGAGTTTGAGCTATCACAACTGTCCCTGCATCACCAGCAGCTTTGCCAGATTGCACTGGGCTCACAAGCATAGGAGTTATATGCCTGATTCATTGAAAATGCAGCTTGCAAATCAGGGATGTTGTTAAAAATACACCAAGGTACCAAAACAACATGTAGGGAGGGATGACATTTTCCTTGACTAGGCTTTTCCAAGCAGAGGGTGCATCCATTTCCCGAGGAAGCATGAGTTCTTGGCAGTGTTTGATGGGTAAGCACCACTCTGAGATGCTGGCATCCATGACAGCATCCACATACTGGCAGCCTCCAGGAGCAACTACCGCTGCTAAATGCCAGTTAATACCACACAAATAACCAGGCAGCACGTGAGAATGGCCCTGGTGGGGAAAATGCTGGGAAGGAGGTGTTAGCCCAGCAGGGAATTGCGCCTTCCTGCTGGAAAGGAGCAGCTTCAGCCGTGGGACCCAAACAGGCAGCACTGACACAGGGCTGGTTACTAATCCCTCTGCCACTTGCCAGGGCTTTGCCAAGAAAATCAAGTTCTCATTTTCTCTTCCTGGTGGAGAGAGTTGCACATATACGATATCTGTTCCTGCCCCTTCCTCATCCTCCATAAATCTCAGGCTCAGAGCCACAGCCCTCAGTGTTGCAGGGATTTTGCCTAGGGTGAGCTTGGGATTTTTTTGCCTGGCAGTCTGGCAGGCAGCACCCCAGCAGAGTGGGCATCAGACCCTAGGGTGAAGGGGTTATTTCAGCTGCATGGAAGCCTGGAAAACCTTTGTTCAATTACTTACACCTCTCCTCAGCCTGCAGCAAAGAGCAGAGGCTCTGCCTGGGCAGCAGTTTAGATCCCTGTGACACAAGGGCCAAAGCTCGCTCAGATTTGCTTCTGTCATTACAATTTCCATCTCCTTTGTTTCTAGAAGATGCAGCTCCAATCCCAGCTGTAGACCAAGCGCAGTTCCCTGTGTCTCACTTCAGTTGCTGATTTATAAATGGTGGCTAAAAACAGAACCAAACCCCACCACGAAACATTTTTTAAACACAAAAGAAATTATACTCAGAAGAGATACTTTGGTTTTGGACCTGCTGCATTGCTAAGCCAGAGTTAATTACTGTGCTAGAAACACATGGCTAAATGAGACAAGTGCCTATGGGCTGACACCAGTCAGTGCAGGGACATGGAGACCAGCCGCCACAAGACAGAACCAGCCCTGCAAAAGCCTACACCTCCCCAAAGCTGCGGGGAAAAGGCATTTTGATTGTTAGCCGTTTTGCTGTGGGCAGAGTTATGGACAAAACCAAGGGAAACACTAGATAGAGTGCTGTAGCAGGTGTGAATGATGGGCAAGAAGAGCTTGTTACATGTCTGAGAAGCCAGGGATCAACATGCACAAAAGCCAAAACAGCAACTTTTGACTTCAAGAACTCTTTGCTTCAGCATCAGGAAGTCAAAAAGCAATGGAAAGCGAAAAGAGAGGACAAATGCATTCTGCAGGAATATAGAGGGGTGATGAGAGCCACAAGAGGCACCTGGGCTAAAGCCTGATGGTAAAAAGGCAGTAAAAATCAGTTTTTCAGGAGTCTCAGGAGCAAAGGAGGAGGAAACCCATTCCCAGGGAATTTTTTCTTGTAATGCGGCCACATAGGAAGATTAGTTGTGTCTTATGTGTTAATTTTCATTAAAAGGGCAAGAACCTGAGGTTTAAAATCATTATGAATATTTGGCAATGAAAAGTGAGAATAATTTGACTGTGCATCAACCCTAAACTCATCTAACTCCTTCCCAGGAAGGATATTTGATGGGAATAGCATCCTAGGGCATTGCTGGCTACCAGAAAGTCTGAAATTATTCCTGTAATGACAAAGCAAGAAGACTTACAAGTCAGCTAGAAAGTTTTTCCCTCGCTGCTTTTAAAAGCTGTACTCAAGCTACCCTGCAATCTTCCTAACTACCCCAGGGCATGTATGGGCATCACTTCATGAACACAAATCTGCATATAACAGCATAAGTTGTATTTGTAAGTATTAATTGTATGGAATATCTCTATCAAGGAAACGAGTTTGCTACCGGTTTGGGTTTCACAGGTTCTCCTTGCACTTGTAGAGACTGGCACGCAGTGGCTCAGGCTGGGAGTGAAAAGGGGCAAAAAGGACAAAGCCACAACAGCCTAATGATGGGCTTATTCCCTGTTTTCTGACACGTGACAGCTAGACTTGTCTTGCAAAATCCAACCTACAAGAGATTTGGGTGCGGCCTGGGACAGTGCCATTCCTTTGCTGCAGAGACAGCCCTTTCTGGCTGTTGGCAGTGGTTGCCCTGCTCAGATCTGCCAGCTCAGACCTTTCAGACATGCTCCAATGTATCTTAAATTAGGAAGTTTCTGCAGTGTTTAACTAAAGCTTTTTATTTTTCAAATCCACTACATTATGCTGCTAAGAAAGGCTTTTCACTGGAAGAGCTAGCAAGCCTCTTCCCGGTCTCCTCTGCTCAAGCAAGCTTTTTAATAACACTAAACCACTTCTTGCTGAATAAAAACAGCCTTTCTGTGTAATGCCGCTGTCCCAGTTAATTCCCAGGGTACATGGGGGGTGGCCAATTAGAATACCATAGTCATTAAACACTCACCTCACCAAGCAGAGGAAAACCTTTTCAAGTGAAACTGCACGTAGATAAGAAGGTCGTAATCCTTAACCTTAAAATAGGGGTGCCCAGTCTAGCCCCCACCTAAACCTCATTTAACATGGTACCACAGCAAGGACAGTTAAAGACCTGAAAAATTCCCCATCCTCATTTTGCCTCTTGCACTCAGTGCCCCCTTAATGGCTTTTATGATAATTTTTAGTTTAATTATTTCCTCAGAAGCATAAGTGCTGACAGTGCACTCACAGCTGAACCAGAGCAAAAGGAATATAGAAGTTAGATAGATAGATATATATCTGGCAGGCAGTGAGAACAGCAGTGCGTCGTGCCCTCCTGCCTCTTCTTTTGAGCTGGGTTATGAGCAACATCACTAGGCTGAGCTGACAGTCTTTGCAGCAAAGCCTCCCCATCCAAGTGGGCAAGAAGCAAGTTTTAGGAGGTAGGTGAACACAAGGTAGGTGAGATGAACCTGGGGCAGAGAGCTCCCAGAAGGAGCATACACCAAAATCCCTGGGAGCATGAGAAACAAAAAGAAAGCCGGAGAGCAGTGAGGCTGCTGAAGGCCTGGAGAGGACAAGGCTTTGCTCTCACAGAAAGTATCCAGAGGGAGGATTTGGTAAAAATAATTAAAAAACCCCTCCATTTTTATGACTAACCTATGATAAAGCAGTACACAACTGCACTCCTTCAGAAAGGTACCTAGGTTTCCACAGAGGGGAAGGTCCCTGTTTTGCAGCCAAGCGCCTCAGTCTCCCCTGGGACACGCAGGAGCTGAACTCTTCCTGAACCAGGCTACTCACAACCAGGCATCTGCAGAGTGGGGCTTTAATGAAGTGCTGAACTCAGCTCTTGTGTTTGCACCATTGACAGGTACCTCCCACATTCTCTGGAATAAAGGAAGCCCCCGAGAACCATGTACAGAAACCAGAGACTACCATGCCCTCCCACAACAATGATAGGGCTCTTATCCCCAGCAGCAAAACATGAACACAGGCCGCAGCTGAGCATGTTGCCAGCACCATGCAGGCAGTGGTACAGCACACTGGGACCTAGTCAGGTCTGGGGGATTTTCAGAGCTGACAGTCACTTTAATTAAAGAAAAAGGGAAAAGCTGGGGGAGAAAATATGCCTACAAAGCAGCCCATACCATATGGCAGGAATGGCATTTTTCTCCTGTGGCAAAGGGCAGAAAATGATTGTAATTACTCACTTTTAATTAATTTTAGTGTAGAGAAATTGGTAAGAAAGCCCATCAATGGCAGCAAATGCTGCAGCACTGAAGGCAGCCATAACACAAGGCTGCAGGGAACCTGCCCAGGCAACACTGATCATCCTCCAGTCACCACCAGTAGGTGCTTTCCCTATCCCTTCAGAGCCACATCCATCAAGGGTGTGTATGTGATATGTGTAAAAATCACACAGACTCAGCTCCCCATGTACCCCAACAGGAGAGAGCACCTACTGCATCACCCAGCCCTAGTGCAAAGGTAACCCATTTCCCTTCACACATCAAGAAGCAGAGAAAAGCAATTCCCTCCTTTGGAACAGTCCTCACCATTAATCTTCCAGCCCCACACAACATCATCCAAATCCCAGATGCTTCCCATTGTACACAGAGCAGCAACTTGGGCCCATCACAAGTCTGCATGGAGACGCAGCCAGGTGAGCCAGCAGCCACCCCCTCCCAGCAGGGTTTTGTGATCTAATACACCTGTACTGATTAATGATCTCATTAACCTGCAAGTGGTTCCTCCTATAGATAAGGGACAAAGCAATTACAAGAAAACACATCTTAGTTGTCCATGTGGGAGATTTGTTTTGCTGCTGCCCTTTGTTGTTTGAAATGGGGAGTGTTTGGGTTCAGTCACTTCCATTAACACACACCCAAATCAGTCTAAACCTTCCTGATTCTAGGCAAGGCTGCTGCACCATCAGGTGTCTGAACCTGCGTCAGACTCTGTCTCCATAATCCCCCCATGTCCCTGCTGGTTTGCAGAAGGGGACAATACAAAACCAACTGTCTCCATGTACAGGTAAACTTCAGTGTCTGACACTAGGCTCAGCTTACCTGCTGCATTGTGCTTCAGCAAAGCTAAAGCTGGTCCCAGCCAGGATCTGCTGTGAGTGCTAACAGTCTCCCCCCTCTGCATCCCGGAAATATCTCCAGAACAGCCTCGTGTTTGGTGAAGGCTAAAAATGAAAAGTTTAAGGTTTTAAAGCAGTAAGTGACAGTTGGGCTGCTCAGAAGATGAAGATGCTAAGCAGGTTTGCTTCAGTCTGAGGTGCACTGAGTAATCCTGCTTTAAGCTTATCTACTACCATTATACCTAACTGTACACTGGGATCAGGATAAGCATCCTATCTGCCTGTTGATACATCTATCTATCTAGTTGTCTGTCTGCCTGACTTTCTATCTATCTATCTTTCTGGAATGAAAGACGGAAAGAGTGAGAGTTTTTTCTAAGGAAAAACATAAGTTTTAAATAAAATCTCTGCAATAACACATACAATGACTAAAACACTTTCAACTCCACACCCACAGAAGAATCATCAAGCTTAAAAGAGCTTTACAGAAATCAGATAATGCTGGGTTTTGCTTGTTCCAGCCCCAGTTTAATTGCCCTGTGTTGGTGGTCTTGCCCACAAAAGCCAACATCTACCAGAAATGCAAAACTAAGGGGACTGATTCTGAGCAGTCAGTCGTACCAAAGCAGCCCCTACCCCCAGATGACCCCTGGGTGCTATTTCACAAACCCCAGAGAGTGCAAAGGAGGGATGGTGGGTAGGGATCCCAGGTCCATGGGGGCACTGCTTGCCCCTGTAGGTGCACTGCCAGCTCATGGT
The DNA here is from genome assembly GCA_025448015.1 of Bolborhynchus lineola. Taxonomy (NCBI): domain Eukaryota; kingdom Metazoa; phylum Chordata; class Aves; order Psittaciformes; family Psittacidae; genus Bolborhynchus; species Bolborhynchus lineola. The sequence goes on from JAOEHX010007961.1 coordinate 28,643, forward strand.
GCCCATGTTGCAGTGCCTGCAGCCACAATGATGGCTTGGCACAAGGGAGGCGTGCAGGGGAGGCAAAACCCGGTGCTCCCCAGGCATTTCTAAGTATTCCAGTGTGCAAAAAACATTCAGAGAGCAACAGATGGGGAAAAGGAGGTGGGAGAGAAGAGGGGGCTTTAAACAGAGTGGAGGGAATGGGAAAGAGCACGCAGCCAGCACCTGGGAGAGGCATCAGCACCTTCAGGTGCAGATATGTGTATGCAGGGGTCTTCATGGACATCATCCACCTCTGCTACAGAAGGGAGGGGTTGAGGTACCCTGAGCACAGCGCAGCCATCCTCACATGCCTGCAAGCACCTTCCTGGGTGCAGAGAGAACCCCAAGGCAGTGACACATCCCCCCAGCCATTCAATTAGACAAAACTAGAGAAACCATGACACTGTTTTCCTGCGTATAAACTGCAGATAGTTTGGCTTATTGGTACAAAAATGTAAAAAAAAAAAAGTAACTGTTCCTGAAGCTGGTGGTGAGAAAACAACGTTGCTTAGAAACATCCCCATTAATGCTCCAGAACCATTCCTTTCTGCACAGAAAATGAATAAAATATGTAATTTGTTCCCTGAAAAAGAGAGGCTGTTTCAAGTAACAACAAAACCTGATGAAAGTACACACCCTTGCCGATTGCCTTCTCCCACTGCAGCACATTCAATGTCTTTCACCTGTGACCTGCAGAGTGAGGCACAACAAAGTTAATATTGGGCTTCAGAGCTGTGCTTGGCCTTAGTGCTTCTGCTTGCTTTTTATCCTAAAAACCCTTCACTGTTTCAGCTGCTTCCCATGATGATGAATCCTCCTTATCACACCTTGCTTCTCTCCCCATTCAAATGCCGGAGGGAGCCACCCTGCCCCCCCTGAGCAAAGAGAGCTGGTGGCAATTACAGGCCCTGACCCCATCCCTGGCACTGCATTAAAATGGGCAACAGGGGGCATTGTGGCTTCCTGAATTACCCTGTTTGTACCTAGCAAGGCAAGGTAGGGGCCGCTATGTCTGCGTAGTGAGGAAGGGGCTGTCTCTCACAGCAGGGTAACATCTGCAGGCTCCCCAGGACACCGGGGACCCTGTGCAAACCAGTACAACGTGGTAGGGAGGGGAAGGGACAGTCAGGAGAGGGGTCTTCCTCTCCCACCTCGTCGAGCTCTCCTCTCCTCTCTACCATTGCTGAGCCTCTTCCATGCCATCCTGGTGCAAAACTGTCAAAGTTTTTGGGTGATGTTTCTCTTTGGCGCTCCTAGAGCTGTGATGTTGGTGAGCCCAGCACCAACCATATCTTCAGGGCTTTTATCCCCTCTGAACTTTTCCCAAGATACACATGCAGACAGCTCCTTAGCTGGCAATGTCAAACCAGAGAGCAGATGTACAAGTCACAGCTTGGGCTGAGCAGATACTCTGAGTGCTCTGGGAAAACACACCATCTCCTCAGCACCTCTCAAGTTTCTAGGGTGACCTGTCAATATCTGCTTGGGCTCCCAAGCTTCCTGCCTCCCCATGGGAAGATGCTCAGCTCTTCCTAACATTTCAGAGCCATGTAAATGCTTATCTGTCACGATTCATCAGGCTGCAACAGCCCCCAGTGCGGCTTAGCCCTCCCATGAACTGAGGGTGAGGCAACATGGGGGTGCTAATTCTCTTCCTTACTTAATTTGTGTGCTTTCCTGGTTTTAAAGCTGGATTTCATTTTGCTCCATTAGCTCAAAAAGACCTGTAGATTTTAGACAACCAGCAGCTGCCCCTTCAGCAAGCTGCAATGGCAGGAGGTTGTCTCTAAGTGGTGTGGGTGGGAAGAGAGAAAAATAATGGTTTCTGTCTCTCATTTTGCGAACAAAACACTTCACAACACACACAGCAGTTTCCACTAAATTACCACCTGTATTTGCAGTAATTGCAGCGATGCAGAATCACAGCTTTCCACTGTTTAGTGTTCTTTAAACCCAATCACATGTGCAGAGATAATGAAGCAAGTAAGGTCTTGGGACACCTGCATGACCTGTGCAAGCTTTGGTTACAGCCATGTACAAACCACCGTACTCCACTTCCTTTTAAGTAATGCTGCAAAAATCAGCACTATGCCTCACCAGCCATGTTTGCTGCTTTCTGTTGATGCTTTCAGCTGCCTGGCAAGACAGCATCACATTCTACCTGGAAAGCTATTTATTGCAGGATAGGTTTTAAAACCTTAGTTCTTGAATAGCAGGAACACTGATTTTTAACCAATGCTACGTGTATTTTTCCTTACTCTAACAAAAACTGTCTTCCTGTTTGTCCCTCAGAAATATTCCCTGTTTTTAAATGGAAACTATTTCACCCTAATGTGAACTGAAAGACCACCTGAACCACTCCATACAGGCACATCAGAACAACGTGAAGATTCCTGATGGCATTTGTACATCCCAGCTGTGGCCAAGGGAGATGGGGCGCCTTTTGGCTTTCCTCTTGGAAAACCACCTTTTGCAGTGCCAGGCAGGCCAGATAGGAGTGCTTTCACATACTATTTGTCAGAGACATGCCCGGCAGAGACAGCCCTGTGGTGCCTAGCTGTGCCTGTGGTGTCAGGCTGTCCCCATGCCCAACAGCCCCTTGCCATGGAACCTTTGGATGCTCAGACCAAGGCACCACACCAGAGCAAAGGCTTCATGCATGGGCCGAGGTCAAGGACATAAAATCTCAGGAAATTTTTAACTCTATTTTCAAATTAAAACAATCTTAGATGAACAGGCAAAGCTGTAGAAAAAGCTGGACCAGAGTAGATGGCCCAGCAGACACTTGAGCAAACTTTAAACACAGATTTCTTTCCTTGGTTGAGCATGTGCAATCTTATGTTTGCTTTAACATTCAATCTTACACTTGCAGTGTTTGACTGTGCTTACATTTTTTGCTTTGCAAGCAAGTAGCTTCTTCTATGAGGTTATAGAAATTTGATTTATGTGTGTCCGCAGTAGCGCGGTGAAGGTGTACACCGAGTAACACTGGTTTTCCATGTTGTTCCAGAGTAGAAGTGGATGGATAACATGGTCCCAAGAGCATCTTCTTTCCTATCCAGCTTTCTGCAGCAAGTGGTTGGGGACCACTGGCTGCCCTGTGGTCCCAAATGCAATTTGGGGGAAATGGTGGCTGCCCCCACCCTTGCAGCAGTGATGAAAGTATTAGGTAAAGGATACAAAACAGGATTGAAAACCACCTGCTACTGGTGAAGTAACTGCAGAGACAAAACAGGACAGTATTGATGGGCTCAAAAACAACAGCAGTGAAGGCAGGAGATGGGTCCTGGGCAATGCCAATCCTGGTTTGGCAGTAGGAGGGGCAGCCAGCCCAGGCAACGACTGTGCAAGGGGACAAACAAGTGCCTAAATGGCAGCTGGCCCCTGTTTCTTGGCTCTCTTCACACTTTCCAACTCATCCCTCGTACTCGTAGGGCCACCGGGTGCGTAGGTGGTCGCTTCAGCTGAAATTCCCCAGAATGTTTTTTGGCTGCATCCTCTGAAAAGTTGCAGATGACGCATTAAAATGTAGATAAGGCAAAATAGATGGGCCGCAGCCAAGCTCAGGGGCTGCTGCGTGTGGCTCTGGCAGACATGCTGGTGTGCTCAGCCTCCCCACGTGGGATCCGTGCCATGAATGAGGCTCCCGTGTGCGATGCTCCTGCCCACTGCAGCCCTCCTGCCCAAGCTCCGGTGAGACCGGCCAAGAGGCAGTCTGCCGGGAGGTGGGGTGCTGGCACTGGCACAGAGCCACTTGCCATCCCAGGCTGCAGCCGGCCCCTGGGCACGCACACACTGCCCAGGCAGCCTCTCGCCCACAGCTGGAAGAGGAATGGTTGCTGAGAGTTTGCTGCAATGGCATCCTGAAGCTGTGTGCAGCCCACGTCTCTGCTGCTCCCTCCGTGTTTCGTCAGCCATTGGACTCCAGGATGAAAGAAAGGAAAAGGAGAAATATTTTTCATTCTGCAGTGATGCTTTTAAAGCACAGAGTTTCAAATGTCTGGGGGAATTATGTTTTCCTTGCAAAATAAATTCATAAATACATCTTGCGGTTCCTAAAGTATTTGAATGAAGCAAGTTATTTCCAGAAATGAGAGGACCAGGGAGCTCTCCGTCACACCTAGGCACAGGCTAATCCACACATTCCCCACCACCCTTCAGTGTACCCGGCACCACGGTGCTATGGGTCTCAGAGGTCTGGATGAAGATCCTCAAACTTGGAACATGTGCCTAACCCTGTCACACTAACCACGTTCATTCCACTTTATACATGTAGGAAATCAGTATAAGCAAGTCATACCTATGCATACAGTGCTGACTATATTGTCACTAGTCAATACGTCCCATAGGGTTGTAAATAATAGATGCCATTTTCTCTCATTTCAGTACTACTTCAGACTGAAAGAGGCAAAATAAAATACCTCAGAAGGTATTAGTCACTAAGCTGAAGTGACTGAACAAGCTGAAACTGGAAAATATGTATTTTCTCCACAAGCAGGAGAGGCTAATTCTGACAAAATCACAAGACTAATGAACATGAAGGAATCTGAGCAGCCCTGGACAAGGCCAGGTGCTCAGTGCAGCCGTAAGCAATTCTGCCTTATCTGCAGCCGGGAGCACCCACAGTGGGATCAGCCTGGGAAGGGAGCCTTTTGCTCTGGAGGGGTAATTTATTCGTGCATAAGTAACTAGGTAAAGGCTATTTGCATGAACTATTCCAAAAATAAGCAGCCTGGTGGAGGGAGACTGCTGTGAAAAATAGCTGAGTTTTGTTCTGTGCAGCACTTTTTAGCCTTTCAGGGAGAAAGGACTTTTTTGACAGATTTTAAGTACTTCTGAAATCAGTTGTAGCAGTTTCACAGTCAGTGCAGCTGGAGCTGTGACCAGGCTTGGCTTTTCTGGCAAATGTAGTGCCAACAGGAAAATATAGGTATGCCATGAAAGTTTTACAACTACATATACAAAATGTTTCTAAAGCAGCTTATTTCCATACAAGACACATTTTTATGACTTACACAACCCCGTCATAAGAAGCATGCAAGCTGGGTGTATGACAGGCAATCCTAACAGCCTCAGCCCAGCAGTCACCTCGCTCATGCCCCTTCCGTGCAACGAGGACATCCTGTTCATTGAATCTGAGGTTTTCCAGATGTGTTGCCTCCAGCTGAATTTAAGCTGGCAGCAAGCCCTGCTGTAGACTTTCACAGCAGTCTTACATGCTGTAAGCAATATCTAGACATCAAACACATGCCAGCTTTCCTCACTGGAACCTGCTAGGGGCAAGGTACCAGAACCTTGTTTGGGTGTGCCACATACAAAGGGCCTCCAGGAGCTCCAGGACCTTATTCTTCTGTAAGCTTATGGTTTCTCCTGCTTCTTAAGCCCTGTATCACACCACTGATTATTTCTGTTTGTTCTCCAGGAACAGCTCTGCCAGAAAGTACCTCCTGAAAATCTTTAGTGCAGTGCCTGCAGAGCCCTGACACCCCAGGCAAGGCATCTCAGAAACCTGCACTGCTCCCCACTCCCGCCTGCCTGCCAGGAGGTTTCATGGTGCTACAAAAATAGTTTGAGAAACATTTCTAATACCTTTGTATCACATGAGGATTGAGTATAAGTTTGCTGAAGGGATGATGCTGTACCTCCCTCAGGGGACACTGTTGTGGCAGGATCTGGGAAGCACTGGGAGGGTATTGCTGCAGGACAGCAGTGCTGTGCATCCCAGAGTGACCCCAGAACACAACAGACGGAGCGCAGCCTGCCCCAAAAGGCTGTGAGCTCTCATTCATGCCCAGGGCCACCACAGTCTCAGGGGCTGCTGTATTATTCCTCCTGCTTTCTCCAGAGAGTTATAAAGTGGGCACAACAGTAGAAGATGCAAAGAGCAGCTTCTGATCAGCTTCTTAAATGGGTTTGTTCAGGAGCAAACACCTTCCAGCCCCTGCAGAGGCTCCTCTAAACACGTCCTTGACTCCTGCAGAGATATGTGAAGCATCACCTGGACTACCCCGAAGATCAGGGCTGGGATAAGGGGTAGAACACAGTAGTTAAATATGTCTGTGCATTAGCAAGATCCATCCAAACCATCCACTGACTTCACATCAGGTTCAGGTATCTATCCACCACTGAGCACCACCAGCTCTTGGTTTGTTGGATATTTTCTGAGTCCTGAAACGGGGGAAGTTTTGCTGGAGCAGCAGCTAGAAAAACAGCTCCATGGAACTGTCCCTCTCCCACCACAGCGCTAAGCACACACTGAGACCCAGGCAAAGAGGACATGTCCACTGACTTGCAGCAGGGAAAACATCACCCCAGCTTTAACCTCTGGCTCACACCAAGTCACATGCAGAGCATTTTCTTTTCCTTACCAAGAATTAATTTCTTAACAAACATGTTCTACAGATGGCACTTTGCAATGTTAGTCTAAAATAAAAATTAAAACTGAGTTTTGCCAAAGCAGTCATGCTAAAATAATACATTTTAAATATCTTAAACTGTGCACTTCACAAGTAATTAAATTAGATATGTTTCTGCATTACATCTTCTCTTCCACCCATTTAAGCATTAGATTAATGTTGTCATGTAGATTTTAAGCAGAAAATATCATGCTGAGGGAAACGGTTCAGGACGTGTGGAACGAAGCGGTGTGAGATTTAGCAGCTGGTTGGTCAGGAGCTTGCTTCAGCCATCACCATGAACCAGGGAGTTTTCCCACGGTGCCTTGAACCAGGGGACAGGCACTACCACAAGCCAGTGCTGTTGAGAGTGGATCCTGGGTCCAGTGGCACAGGGAACAGCAGTGTTGTGATAGCCACCCACCAGTGACAGGGACAGTGCTTGGGCTGCTCCCATGCCCTGCATGGCTCGCCCACGGGAGGCTGTGCAGCTCATCACCAGAATATGATTGCATTATTTAAAAGCTTCCTTAATGTATCATCATTTTTCTTCTGCTTAACAAATCTGACATGAAAAGTTTGCTCTTTAAAACACCATTTGTCCCTGAATTCAATCTTGTTCTCCTCAACTCATCACTCTCTCTTGGGATTAAAATGGAGGGGGGAAGGGGGAATAAACAGCACAGCAAGCCCTAGCTTGTTGCTGTGCCCCTTTCTCCATGCCCCTCAGTGCTACCAGCACTGCAGGACAGCCTTCCTGTCCTCAGCATGATGCAGAGGCCAGGCCAGGTAATTCGTCATCCCCAGACCTTGCTGTATGGGGAGCAGAGGACACTGCATACTGGGGAATACATAGCATCCTGCATGCCATGCTGGCCAGGGAAGTGGGGACTATCACAGCATAACTGGGCAGAGATGATGTCAAATGCTGACACCCCTCTTCTGCACAGCGGTCCCCCCCTCTGGTGTTAACACACAAGCCAGTGCTACTCTGACTGGCTGTGTATTTCTGCCTGAACTGGACCTCACTGGAAGATACATAATTAAGTTGGTGGACTGATCTTTCCAAAATGCCTAATAAGTAAGGACGACAAATATTAGAGTACTTGGAAATTACATTAAAAAATCAATTTTTTAATTAACTAAAGTTGATGTAGCAGGTTCTTGGCTTGGCTGGGTCTCTATGGAGAAAGGGGAGAAGGAGAAACCCTCAGCAGAAGAAATCCCTTCACTGCTCTTGGGAGCAAAGAGCAGAGCAGAGCCTGCAGATCTGGCAGTACTGGGCATCACTCCTCCAGTGGCAAAGCCAAGCAGGGAGAGATGGGAAGCACTCTCAGCCAGGCAGGCACCACCTGGGCAGTCTGCTTTAAAAAATAAAAGGAGGCTTTGCTTTATCTCAACCCTAGAAGACGACATACACTTTCAGGGCTTACACTCAGCCCAGATAACTGCAAACTCTTAATTTACAGAAGGTGGAAAAGCCAGGGAGTGAGTATACCTTTGACAAATTCCATGCACTACCGTATTTTTAGAGTTTACACAGTAAGTAAATGTGTAGTCAAATCTAAAGCTTACTTTGTCTATTCTGGTTTTAACATTGCAATGAGAAACAGGGCCTTTGCATCAGTGTAATGGGACAAGAAAAATACAGACCACATCCTCACGTAGCAGACACAAACTCCTGAGAGCCATTAGGAATCTGAGAGCAGCAGAAACCAGCACAGATTTTGTTTACTCAATTGGTTCCTTTTTCTCCTCCTTTGAGTTATTCTTGCCTTCTCTGTAGCCATTATAAGATACAGTCCTGGGGGGAAAAGCATTGTGAATTCAATGTAAATCCATTCTATTCACTGGATTATTCTTAATTTATAGCAGTAAAATGAAGATCAGATGATGAGCCATAAAAATCAACCTGATGTGGAGAGCTACTGAAATAACATGTAATTTTATATCAAAATAATTGTGTCATTTGTATATGAGTGCTTAAAACTACTCATAATTGAAGCAAGACTTAAATAAACCACAGATTCCTAAATATATGAGGGAGATATTACAGTTAATGCTTGTAGATTCAAGGGAAAAGAAGACACAACTCCTGAAACACTGCTAAGAAATTCCTGCTTTCTCTTACACCCCTTGAAAAGCGTAAGAGCTTTATCTTCTATTTCCAGACTAACTTTGCAGCCCAAAGTCACCTGCATGCATTTCCAAATTGGCACATTGGAAGTTTGCTTTTGACTCCTCTAAATCAACACTCAGACCGGCTGTACAGCCAGGCATGTTGCACAGAGTCTGCACACAAAGTGTGATTTATGGTGCAATTCTAGCGTTAATAATACCACATCTCTACTTAAGAAACTTGAACTTTAATAAAAGCATTGCAATTTAGGCTTCTAGCCCACGGGTCACCCAGGGTATGTTCAGCGGAGTGGAAGAAACCGCCAGCGATCACAAAGGCAAAAGTCATTTTCCTGATGGTAATCACACGGCTCTGAGTCTTTGCAGGGCTCCATCCCCTGCAGGCAGCAGTTTCTACTCTGTCTGCAAGCGATCAGAAGATATGCTGGGGACCTCTCCAAGGAGGGAAAATGGCTGTGGGATGTTTTCCAGGAGCACAATTGCTCTTCTCCCCAGCCTGATGACCCTGGGAGACAAAGTGCTACAGAGCATCTCTCTGCTCTGGGCTGAGACCTGGAGAGGTTTGAGTTAACCATAGGTTTGAGAGTTCTATACTTGCTATATACCTTAATTGTGTTTGGCAGGAGATATTTATTTCTGCAGAAAAGCAGGATGATGAATTCTTTGTGCTGTATTTTTATTGTGCCTTTTAATGTCTGTAATTGGTGTGCAGAGACAGTGGAGTGCTGCTCTGACCCTGAGTAAGTCAAGCCCACGGCCGCCTTTCCAGGAGGGGGAAGAGAGACATCCCACTAGTGCCACCAGAGGAATACTCCCACCGCTGCGGTGCAATACGTTAGTGGTTCTTTGTTAATGCGCTTTGACAATAGCCCATGATTTCAGGCACACAGTGAAGAAAAATGACTGCAAACTGCTGATGAAGTTTTAGCCAGCAGGATGTAGTGACCTCTGCTGGAATGTGGCCAGGGCACCACCTCAGTGCCACTGGGAACACTGGAAGGTCCCACAGCCTGGCAAGAGACAGCACACAGGAAGCCAGACGAGAAAAGATTTACCAGGCCACCCTGCACCAACCTTGCTGCAAGCACAGGCGCTCACGAGTTTGAGACATACCTGTGGCTCTGAGAGGAGGGAGCAGGCAGGCAGCAGCACCCGTGGTCTCTTCCAGACCCTCTGTGTCCATTCAGGCTCATGCAGGTGCTTTGCCCTCCAGAGCAGCAGTCAGTGCTCAGCAGTAACTGAACATGAGCACCGGCATGAGGGAGAGCTTGGCACCTCCTGGGTGGCTGGGAAAGGTCTTTGGTTGCCAAAGCTGCTCCAGATGTTACGAAATGGCATGCATCCTTTGAACGGCCAGCGCCTAGCCTACAAGAAGCACTATTTGCCCTATGGCACCTGCAGCAGCAGGGCAGATGCCCTTGCAGATGTGGACAAGAAGGAACAAGGTTCCCAGGCTGGCGTCCCCACACAGGCTGCTTACATCCCTGCTAGCGATTACTAACACCCATTGTCAGAGACCTCCACAGCACAGGCAGGAGCCCCAGCATTGTGGTGGTATGGGCATGGTGTTCATGAGTAGCTCATGAGATGGGGCTGGGCATCCCACACCGAGGGTGAGGGATGAGTTTCTCCACCAAATGATGATGCCTGTTCTCTTTGCACCTTGCCACAGGCTCTGTGCCAGCCACAAGGTGAGCACAGACTATTAACTCCACCAGTTTGCCTTTGCAGTTCAAGATTTTTTGTTTAGGCTCACACTGGAGTTAATGGTCAAAGCTGCTGCCATCAATTGTTTCTGAACACAAATAGTTGAGCTTTGTAAATTGGGTCCCTCGTGCCCATGCGCGGGCAGAGCTCTCATAAAGGGCTATTTTTGAACTGCTGACAGCCCCAAATCAGCAGCACAGAGGATGGAGCTAGAGCTGAGCCCTGCATGGCTGAGCTCCCTGCCACATCCTGGGAATGAACCAGGCTCATGGGCAGCCAGGATGCTCTGGAACAAGGCTTTGCCATTCTGCATGCATGATGGCAAGGCTGCCAGTTTGTGCACGGGAAGGCTGGTAGTACAAGTCTCAGTTTGAAAAGTTGTTCTCTGTGGTAGCCCCATGCACCAGGGTTAGGGCTGGATCCACTTTACTGATGACTTGGATTGGGCTGACAATGAATTAGGCAAATTAGGAAGAAGAAGAACCTAGAGCTGTGACCTTTCATGGTCCAAAGCAGGTGAAGACCCAGGCTGCCATCCCTCCTCCCATCAGAGGGATATAAAAATACATCCTCTGTTTTCAGCAGTGGTGCAGCAGATTGCAATTTTCCAAGCACTGCAACTACATCAATTTCAAGGAAAGACTCGAAGTCATCCCAAATATTATCCCTGAGCATCTGGGCAGGCTCATCAGTGGAACTGAAGTGAAGCATTAAAAAGGATAAAAGGGAACAGCCCCCCTCCCTCTTTGCCCCTTGCACGCAGAAGGCAGCTGAAGCTGTCCCTAGCAGTGTCGGCAGAGGTGATATCTGGGGAGGGCCATCCGGCTGATGCCACAGTTCGACAGAGAACATGCAAAATAAGATTTAGCAAACACAAAGCTGAGGTTTGCTCATGCGAATGCCACCGGAACGCACCTGAGTCCTAATGTTTGCAGATGTTCCCTGATGAACACGTTTATTCCGGTAAACTTTGTCTTTTATCTTTCAATTTGGTCTCTGAGCTGGAATGGGTCCAGAAAGATGTCGTGTGATGACAAGCCCCCGAGCTGGCTCCTCTCCCACCCCCACCCCTGTCACAGGCGTAGTAGCTGTCTCTCCCTTTTACATAATCCCACTGGCATCAGGAGTGCCTGGCAGCCGGGGGAGGCTGCACTGGGGTTGGGAAGCATCCCGGGAGTGGTGTAGGAGCTGTGGGATAGCCCTGTCAGGGAGTGGCAGCATCCCTTAGGGTCTAAGGGAGAAGCAGCTATTGGTATTTTTAGTGTAAAACAAGGGGCAGTTTAGCTAGCGGGTCATTTTCAGCAGCACATACTGTGTAGTTTAGCATCAGGAATATAATTTAAGCAGAAAAGGAACTGGGAAAGACTTCAGCCTTAAATGTAAGGGAACTTTACATGATTATTTTTGCAGCCACTGGAGAAAGCCTTTGGCTTCTCTGTGTGCTGTATTTCCCTCAGACTGAGGAACCAGTCCCAGAGATGAACATGAAATATCAGCCTCATCACTGTTGGTAGGTGTTTCCCCTAACTAAAGGTTATCTCAATTCAGCAGCACCACAGATGAGCCCCGAGGTTTAGTCAGCTCTGCCTCCAAATTCCCCTGCTCTTCTTCTCTTGGGGGAGAAATGAGCTCTAGATATGGAGAGATCTGGGAGCAGAAACAGGGATTAGTCACAAAGATAAAACATCAGCCTTGTCACCAATGAGCTGCTATTCCTGATGCAATTCCCCAGGTCTCGGGCAGCCAAAGCTGGGGGAGCTGTCAGGGCTGTGCTAAACACCAGTGGGACAATTCAGCCCTTGCTATTGAAACCTCATCTGGAAATAAGACAGAAAAAATCTACAAAGGCCCAACTTTGGAGGTCTGCAGGAGAATTTGTGTCATGTGGGCAGCAAAGAATTTCAATTACCCAATGTGTGGGTACACTGATAGCCCTGGGAGACAGTCGGAAATCAGCAGAGATAACTGCCAACGATTAGTACATAGTGTTTGAAAGCCTAATGAGCAAAAGTCATGACCTGGTAACAGATCATGTTTCTGAAGGACACGATCAAAGGCATGTCTCCCACAGATGTGCTCACTGGGGAAACTGAGGCATGGAAGCGCAATGGCTTGGAAATGGCTGTGGGAGGGGTGAGGGGGGTCACAGGAAGCCCCTGGCTGGCTGCGACCACTCTACCAGCCCCTACTCCACCAAGGAGGCTGATTAAAGGACAAGTTATGTTGATTTTGAGAGTTGACTCTCTTTGGGCAGGACCTGCCATCATCCCCCAAATACTGCCCTTCCCACATCTGGGACAGCTCTCAGCACCCAGGAGCTGGGACTGCCACCCCTCAGGACCCCTCCAAAGCACTAAGCCTACCCACCATGACACCCAGAGCACTCCATCCACTGGGAGCTGGCTGCAGGATGTATTAATCAGCATTTCTGCTCCCACTGCACGCTCCTCTCGCAGTGCTTTAAGCACCACTCCTGCTGACAAAACCATGATGGGGAGCAAGCAACGGGAGCGTGCAATGCTCATGATAAAAGTTGTTCACAGCTGAACAATAGGATCAAGCAGTCAGAAAGGCTGGGCTTCCACTCAAAGCAAGCTTCTGTGTTATTTATCAACCATTCAAGCAACTCACAGCAAATACACCCCATCTGTATTGCTCCTGGAGAGTTAGTATTGACATATTCAGAACTACAGGATTGCCTAAAAACCAAGCCCTGTGATGAGCTGCACTCACACCTGAATTTCATGTAACACTGCTAAAGCCAACTTGTCTTTGCATCAGTCCCAAGGACCGTAAAACCAGTGTGAGTGCAAAACTGCATTCCTGTCCCCAGGTCCCATCAGGAAGAGCTGGCTACACAGGCATTATTCAATGGGCTGGGAACAAGCACAGGCAAAGTTGCCCAGAGCCCTGTGCCACTCACCACCCTCCCCTGCTGGCCGTTGGGCTGCTCTGCCTTGGGCAAGGGCTGCAGAGCATCTCCAGGCTAGTCCCTTCCCCCAGTCCCTATAATGTCACCCAGGAGTCGCTGAAAGGGACATCCTGAACAGGCAAAGCCAACCACCAAAGTCATACAAACCCTTCTCATTTTCAGCTGAAGGCGTGACAGCGAAGCTTATCAGCTGCCCACACCAAGCACTTCAGACTGAAGCCACAGCCATTCATTATTTTTCCTGCCTAGGTTAGGAGGAATAAAAATCTGTAAGATGCATGAGTGTTGTGGTTTATCAGGATGCCTGTGTGGGTTTTCTTCCTGCATTTCACCTGAAATTGGCTTTGATCTCATCTTCACTAAGCGAACCAAGTGAAAAGTCACTCAGCGATCACCATGATGAAATGGTTCCCAAAGCAAACGCTTTTTACCTCCACGCAACATACTGCAAATGAACTTTTCCTGTCCAGCCTCAAACATGCTTTGTTAGTCATTTTTTCTGCTCATTAGTACCAATATGCATTACATTGAGCACGTAATAGGAACCATCTTATTACCACTATCATAAATTCACAGTGTTGTGTATATAATCTACCCAGGCAAGTGGTTTTTGTATAAAACCACAAATACGTATACCTGCAAAAACAATAACACCCAAATGCTATTCAGGTATGCACAAGTTTAAAAATCTATTAATAACCTCAGTAGAGAGCTCCTCTGCAAAAACGTATGCATCCAGGCAGGCAATTCTTTATAGGCAAAGTAAAGAGCTATTACACCGCAATGTAACAAAGAATGATACTGTAACCATACCTATATTTCATGCCCGTTTGCTTTGCGGTGGATTCTTTTAGTGAAATGTGGTGCTGAGGGGTAAATGTCCCCAGGCTGCGAGCAATAATAGCCACTGTCCGAAATTTTGCCCGGGCTGCATTTACTACGTTGGGGGTAGTGGTGTTCTGCTTGCTGATGAGTCTGTCTTCACCATTTCGACTCTTCAAGTTGTGCTCTGTGCAGGCAATGGACACTTGCATCGCGCCCTCAGTACACCTTTAGTCACCGTCCAGGTCGCAGCCAGAGCCACCGGCGCCCTGTCGCGGGCTGAGGGCTGCCCAACAGTGCAGGGCTCGGCCCCAAACGCTGCCGAGGAAACCTGCCGACCTCAGTCTCACAGAAGCAGCCGAGGCAGCTGAGGTGTCCGGGAGAGCCGGGCCGTGTCCCTGTGACGCCCGGAGAGAAGACCCGAACTTGACAAAGCAATCGCAATAGCAGGTTTCAGCTCACTCTCAGATCTCCCCTTGCAATATTCAATGCTTAGACAAAAGCATCCATACAGTCAGGTGCTTTCAGAGACATAAAGCTGTTCCTTCATAATGAATCGTCAGCAGCAGCTGCCGCTCTGTCTTGATGCAGCCTTGCTTCTAGTTGCCGGTTTTAAATCAATGCAGGCATGCTGCAAGCGCTGGCTCCAGCACCCGCTGGACCACAAACTGCTGAGCAGGCAGCCTTGCTGGCTGAAGAAGCATCGACTGGCCAGCCAGGCTCTAAGTACCACCAGTATCCATCCGGTTCTCCTTCGCCCAGATGCAGCAGTCCGCTATATCCCACCCATGGCAGCCCCGCTGAGCGCTGGAGCTGGCAACAGTGAAGGAGGCGGAACGGCCCCAGCTCTGCAGCGGCTCCCGGGATCACCCCGTCAGGAGCCTCCGGGAAACATGGGAACGGGCCTCCTTTGTGCTCAGGGGGAAGGCAGGCACTTCAGGCAGATGCCTCCCAAAAAAATAGCTGCCGGCATCGCTAAGCAAGGACAGGACCTCTTATAGCGGAGAACAATTCGATGTTAAAATAGGCTAATTATGGAAAAAGAAGGGAAGGGGAGGGAAGGGGGAGAGAGAAAAATCGCTCTGCTACAGTGTGCCAGTGAGTTAACCCGTTAATCCCATGTTTCTGGCACCCGGAGCCGCCGTCTGCAGACCCACGCTCACAGCAGTGCCAGGGTTAATTCTTTCCCCCTCCACCACTCCCCAGGCATCGCCAGCTGAATAAGCCGCAGCGCGAAGTCTTTGAAGCAAACCATCCCTGTCCCTTGGTGCAGCCGGGGCTGCAGTCGAAGCAGGGAGCCCAGCTCCGAGAGCTCGTCAGTGCTCACTGCCGTGTGCCACCTCTCACAGGGCGCTGGCTTTGGGAGCAGAGGACAGGGGCAGGCCAAGGACCCCTGGGCTGCTGAGCTGCTCACTGGAGGGCGAGGCAGGGATGAGGCGGTTTGGAGTCACCCCCGGGATCACTGCCAGTCACTGACACCCAGCAGAGCAGCCCTGTGGGAGGAGGGGTACTGCAGGGTGGTGGGCAGCAGTTTGGGCATACCCCGGATGCAGACCCATGAGAGAGGGTGCTTGGGATGTGCACAGAGCAGGAGGGCAGGTGAGTGCTGCAGTCAACCGCTGTCCTTTCCCCAGCCCTGCACCAGCTGGTGAGGAGCGGTCCACAGGGGTTCCCCACATGCTGATACTAAATCTGTCCTCAGGCACCCAGGAGGGCTGGGGTGAGGGTGGGGGCAGCTCCAGAGGGCCTATTGGACACCTCTTGCTCGTTGCCCTGATTGCCCAGGACCCTGTCCCTCCTGGGTGTGAGTGGCACCAAAGCTGGACATCCCCCAAGTCCTTCGATGGGGCAGGCTCTCCTGCTCAAGGCACACAGATGTGGAGCAGGAGCAGTGGCAAGAAGACAGAAGCTGCAGGTGCTGGTGTGGCAGTGATGACCTGTTCTGCAAGATGACAAACCTTTGATTTCCTCCCCTGCAGCAGGGGTAAACCATGGTCCCCCATCCCCATCCTGCTGAGGAGGGGGAGTGTGAGACTGACTGGGCAGACAGCCAGCTAGGACCACCCAGGGTAGCAGGGTGAATAGCTTGATGATCTCTTTGCCGTTTGCTTACCTAATGGGCTTATTAATGTTTATACTGCATGTTCCTTTGAGGGTAGAAAGCATTATATCAGAATAAGGAAAATTACTTTTGTGATATTTTCCAAAGGACAAGTAACAGTTAATCACACAACAGGCGCACACACTCTCAGCTGTAAGCAACCCCCCTTGGCACAAGGGCTGGAGGAGGAGCAGGGCTGTCTGTGGGGTGGAGGTCAAAAAGCTAATTAAAACTGAACTAGTGGCTGCAAGGTTCTGTTTCAGACATAAGATTTAGCTTTGAGAGTTTCCAGACATCTAATCAATGAGTTAGTATTATAGGTCACAAACTAGTGCTTTAAATATACAGAAAAGAGTGTGTCATCTGGGGAACATGCCATGGGGGTGCTGACACCAAGGTATCCCACAGTGGAGCCTTATCCAGGACATCCTCCATGCCTCTGGGGGACTAGAGCTTTGGTGGAGGTGCCCACAGGACTCTTCTTCCTTGACAGCACAGCTAGCCCAGTACAGACTATGTAGCTATTTGACTTTTGGAGCTCAGCTTTGCGTTTCAGAGTGCAAAGCAAGATGGACAAAACTGAGATTATTTTTCTCTCTTTGATGGACACAGAGCATCCTCTTGCTGGGCACAGATATTTCAAGAAGAGGCATTTTTACATCTTGTTCTGTATGTGCCTGGAGAGTTCCCTGTGCAGCCAGCAGCTGGCTGTGCCGAATGGTATGACTTAGTCTTGGGAATCTGCCCAGGTCACTGTCACCCAGGTCCTAGTCACAATCCCCTCTGCCATGGCTGCCCATGCCCTCTGGTGCCAGGGGAAAGAACAGAAAGGGACAGTCACATTCTGCACTGGCATCCCACAGACCATATTAACTCAAGCCGCTTAGCTTCAGAGAGGTTACAGTGTCTGCCAAAGAAATAGATATTTAAATGTGGGATTTATTTAATTTCCCTGAACAAGATAATCACTTCTAGACTAAGACATTAGAATAGCAAAATTTTGTACCATGAAAATCACAAACTTATAAAACAAGAGGTATGTGACAGCCTCAGTGGAGGACGGTGCTGGGGTGCAGTGGCAGCTCAGGCTCAGCCATGAGCCTTTGGACAGGCTCTCTGCACTGATTCAGTGCCACCAAACTACAACAGATGTAGCTATTTGCCAAGACATGCATATACATTTCCCCCCCTGAGGAAGATGACAATCACTTGTTAAATAACTTGCTGAAAATGCTTCATCAAGCAAAACTGTTTTAACACAGATACAACCACACTGGCTTTGCTTTTCCTGTGATCCCCATTAGCCCCCATCCCAGGAGCCACTGCCTCCATCCCATAGTTTGAAATAAAGCCAAACACAGACCTGCAGTGAGCAACATACACTAGGCAAGTGCAGAAGCCAGGAGATGTTCTACGGCTCCTACACAATCACACATCTCAATGCCCTGAACAGCCTGTTTCTTTGCCCAGAGGGGCAGGGGCAGGAGGACATGCATCGCTACAGTGAGCAGAATGGAAACCTCCAGAAAGAAAAAAATCCTTTATTCAGACCCTGTCTGGTCCCTGGGGAGGCACTGAGGGGCCGTGCAGCTGAGCACAGCAGAAGCAGGTGATGGACAAGCCCTTTCTCCGTGCTCCCCACAGACAGGAGGCTCTCTGCTCCCAAGGGCCAGGCAGCAGCACTGTAATGCTGTAATGAGCCAGGAAAAGATGCTTCTACAGCCTAAAGTATAAACATGAAATGAGGTCCTTTGGTCTGGGTTGTACGAAACCCTTCAAGCTGGTGCAGACCTGGCTCCCCCCCAGCTTCAACCTGAACAAATTTTCTTCTTTCTTTCACCTTTTTTTAATTTCACTTCATACTGAAGCAAGTTTACAACATGATGCCAAGTCTGGCTTGAGGCTTTGCTTTTTGACAGCCTCAGTCTTAGGCTATTTGCACTAATTACTCTGCCGTGCCATTCTATCAAAGCAAAGCATCCCACTGGACAGATACCAATTAGCATCTTACTCATTTAATGAAATTTAATCAAAACCTGTATTTTCGGTAATGTGAATACACTACATGTAAGTTCTGGTAGGATCTTTCAATCTTTTGAGATGGCAGAACTTCATTTCATGCCTTTCCTGTATGCAGACCTCAGCAGCAAGCTGTACTTGCAATAGCCACATGTTAATTAAACAATACACACTGCATGGGCAGTGAGGCTATGGTGGCTGGTGAGCATGGGTAAGAGTTAGAGCAGATCAACTCTGCCCCCATCCCTGCACTATTTGTGCTTTACCATACAAAATCCTTCAGCACTTTTTATAAAATGAAATAAAATGCTTTTTCTCACCACCAGCTGCAAAGCTAATGTTTCTACCTAAAACTGTAAACCCAGAAAATTTCACTGATATATATAGAAAAAAATCTAATCTTTCACAAAAATAATCCAAGTATTTCTCAGTCATACCCTTAATTTCTTAGAAAATTGTGGTTTAAATCTTGAGTGCTAATAAAATTAATCCAAAGAGGTAATAAAACAAATCCATCCCAGTCATTTCCCTGGGACAAGGCACTGGGACTCTGTGCTCAAGTGGGTGGGCATCCAAGAAGGTTGCCCCACATACACCCTTCTGCCCCCCCTCTCATCACTGCAGGGACCTCGGCAGGTACCTGGCTCCTCTTTAATCAAAATAACCCTTTTTTACTTTGTAAGGGAAGCAGGATTGGCACATCTGCAAGGACACATGGAGGCCATGAGACAGGCAAAGACCCTGAGATGCTCTCAATAAATCACAACAGGATTAGGGTACATTTTCACTTTATTTCTGTCAGACGTTCATGCACTGT
The DNA here is from genome assembly GCA_025448015.1 of Bolborhynchus lineola. NCBI lineage: Eukaryota > Metazoa > Chordata > Aves > Psittaciformes > Psittacidae > Bolborhynchus > Bolborhynchus lineola. The sequence goes on from JAOEHX010007961.1 coordinate 47,599, forward strand.
AGAAGAAACACTGTGATATCCAGCTGCAGGTTGTGATACAGAGGAGAGCTGGACACCAATCACATGCAGCCAGTTACATAAACCCACATCCCTGCATGCTAACCAGTAATCCAGGCCACCAATAACAATGCCATCTTAGCTGGTTTAAGGTTTTTAACTGGAATTCTTCAACACTGAGAGAAGATGGCAAGTTAATGCAGCAGCAAACATAGCACCAGCCAGCACCAATGTCAGATAAGCCTCTCAGCAAATTTTCTTTCCTAGAAGCCTTCCTTTTCAGCAATGCATAAAATTATCTTTAGTTTAGCTATTTTTTGCTTAAGCTGTGTTTGCATATATATGGTGTGTGTGGGGGGGATGTTAACAATGCTTTCCAGTGGGGGCTGTGCCAAGAGCGCTGGCTGCTCACACCAGGTTACATTCATGCAGCTGCAAGCTTCTCACAGATCTTGTGGAGGGACTTTGCCAAAGCCCATGGGTGGGCCAGGGTCCCTGCCAGGCACTGGGGACCTCCTGTGAGCTGGGGACAGCAGATGCCACTGAACAAACTACCTATGATGAGATTCTAGAGGAGCCCTGGGGCCTTGAGTAACCCCAAACCTGCCTGCCAGGATCTGTGTGCCCGTACTCCTCAGCCAAAGCTTGTACTGACCCTATGGCAGCATTCAGGCAGCTGCTCCTGGCAGGTAAACGACATCTATGTACTCCAAGATACAAAGCAGCAATCTACCCTTCCTGCTGTGGCGTCTGGTTGCCTGAGCCCCATCTTTTCTAGCTCACCCTTTGGGCCAGCATATTTTGACATCCCCACCAGCCCTGCAGATGCTGCCTGAGGTGCGCAAGCAGGCACAAAGAGCTCTTGGAGTGGGACACAGCTCAAACTGGTTTTGTTACCACCACCACCGCAATGCTATGCATAAGCAGAAGTTTATGGTTATCATTGCTCACTGTGGCAGCACAAACGATCAGTGTTGCATTGCCTCTGCATAATTATGTGCAAAATTAAAAGTCTGAACCATTTTGCCGGTGCTGCATACACAGCCTCTCACTGGCAGCAGCCGCTCAGGCTGGGCTGACAGCAGTTCCTTGCACTGCCCTATGGAACCTCAACCAGGCATCTGCAGAGGAGACCCCAGCACCACTCTGCATGCCAGCAAAACCAGCACCTAACCTGGCTCTTGGGTGGAAAATGCAGCACAGACCTTAAGTACCAACTGCTGTATCGCCAGAGCAGCACTGAGGAATGGCGAGATGCAGCAGGACAGGAAAAGTCACCACTTCCAGGCTGAAGGCACATGAAAAACATAATTTCAGCATTCATGACAGAGTTTTGACCGTGTTGGACCTTTAACAGATGCTCAGGACTTTGCATGAAGTGTAATCGGATCAGCCAAACTTCAGAAAGCTGTGTGGAAGTACTAAAACCGCAGCCAGCAGCACCATGACAGAAGGATCCTGCTCCAGAAGCAGGACCTGGGGAAGGAAGGGTTCTGCCCTTGGAGCTTTTCCACCCAAAAAATGACTTTCTTTATTTTATCTAACAGACCAGACCTCACCACAGCCACTGCAGCCGTCCCAGAGCTGCCTTTCCAAAATCCAACACAGGCGATTTGTGCAAGACTGGCCTTCACAAGAATTATCTTACAATGCTGTGACAAATCCTTGATTTGCAGACTTACACACGATAGATCTTACACAGTGCAGCATGACACACTCAGAGAAATTCTGTGTTATGTCTCAATAAAAGTTTCATTGGGCCATAAAAGCTCTGATTATAAATACAGCCCATGCACATCTCTCAGCCATTTCACTTCACATCAGTAGCTGTTTGAAAACACATTTCCTGCTGGGCTAATTACTTATGATTGCAGCAGTTCTGTTATATCTCCATAAATTGGGCTGATATGGACACTGGCGAGATAACAAGTGCTGCCACCCAGGAGAGAGGGAAGAAACGCCCAGGAGCAAGCTGGCATTAGGATACATCTCCCAAAAGGGCTTCTGCAATATTAATTTCAATTAACAGCCAGGGCCCTGCTGCAGTGGGATGCTCACAAGCTCAGCAGAGGAGTGGTCCTGTCTGAAGCAGCAGCACTGAATCCTGTAGCTATTTGTAGGTCTTTTGGGTGTATCTAAACCCACAAGGAACATTTCTTTTCGATAACAATGCTGGAAGCTTGACAAGGAAATGAACTGCAGAACAAAAGCATTGTGCTTAATATAAGCAAACAGTCATTGTATCTTCACTGGTTTCACATGGAAAACTTAATTTGCACTTGCAATCTCACTTGAGGAAGACTGATCAAAATTCCTATTAAATGTTTTTTAGTTAAAACACACCATTCTGGCAGGTTTTCAGCAGGGCTGGCTGCTGCACACAGCCTGGTCTGTCCCTGAAAACACACAAAACCCATAATCATCTTCAGGCCTGTGCCTGCTGGGCAGGCTCTGAAGGCTCCATCCTCCCCGAAGGGATTGAAACTGGGAGTGTAACAGCATGGAACAGTGTGGGCAAACAGAGCCAGGCTGCTGGCTCTACTAACGCGTGTAATGTGTTAAGGCAGGAGTACAAATAACGCAGCATCGTCCCAGCCCAGGGGAGGCACACCACAAAACTATATACACTGCCCTCCTCTTCTGCAACGATAGTCCTCACGTTCACCTCATAGATCCTTCAGGATGTGATGAAATGGTAACCAAATCAAAACTGGCATGAAAACTGCATTAGCTTTACTTAATCCTAGCTAGAATTGAGCCAGATGCCAGCAGGGTAATAAATGTGCGAGATGGCTTCCCTGTAAGCAGTGCTGCTGAGGGTTTCTGCTCTGCCAGAGCAGGAGTTGAACCCCAGAAGCAGAGACTCCTAGCTACAACCTCACCATGGCTGCACCAGGTTCCTCTGCAGAAGTTTTGGGGGCTTTGGGGGTTTGCTTTGGTTTGGGGTTTTTTGTTCGGTTGTTTGTTTTTT
>JAOEHX010007964.1:0-20578 GCA_025448015.1 Bolborhynchus lineola
CCCCATCCCTGCAGTGCTCAAGGCCAGGTTGGACACAGGGGCTTGGAGCACCCTGCTCTATGGAAGGTGTCCCTGTCCATGGCAGGGGTTGGGGCTGAAGGAACTTTAAAGGTCCCTTCAACACAAAGCAGGCTGTGAACCTATGATAAAGATCAGAAAACCCAATCTTCAGCAGAATCAGCCTGCAAGCAACTTTCAAGTCAAACTTGTGAGGCGATTCTCAACCAGAAAAAGCTCCTTCTCAATCCAAAAGTCATCACAAGAATGAAATGCAGCTCTTGAGTCTCACCACTCCTCTTTAGATATTCATCTTTCAACCAGCTCTACATTGAGAGTGACCCAATGTCATCACACAGGGATGCTGAGAACAACAACAAATATGCTCCCAAGGCACTCTTTCAAAGCCTGACACACATATAAGTGATTCTGTCTCATTTCTGTCTCAGTCATGTGGAGCAGACCTGGGAAAACCATCAAGAAGCTCCTAACAGAGTTAAGACTTAAGAGCTTGGCTGTCCCCGTACAAGAGCTGAGTGCTGCATGTGTTTACAGCAGCATCCATATGGCACAGGGGAGTTACGTGCATCAGAAACCAGGCTGCTGTATGTGCAGCGAGGGCATGAGCTTGCCATACATTCAGCTTACACTTCTGAAACATGGTCACAGGAGTTCCATCTCCACACAGCAACAGAGCAAGAACTGCACCAGCACCGAACTGGGCCTTGGGCACATCAAAGTGAGTGCATAGGAAGCACTGAGCATCGCCAACAAGCTGATGTCCAAGGACTCAGTAGTTTTCCTTCCCGCAGCACCCCTGTTCCTTGCAAGTGCTTTCCATGCAATGGTGGACAGAGCTCATTGAAGAAGATTCAGATTTGGTGTCATAAAGGTTTGGGTATGTCTGGATGAGAAGAGGCAGGAGCACAGCTCTGCAAAGACATCACAGAGGCACCACCTCACCATCCACCTTCAGCTGCCAAAGAAACCTTTGCTTTGAGGATGCACTTTACCAGCTTCGGGACTCAAGGCTCACACACAGGTAAGTGCCAATGAGCCCATGGGACTGGACAGGAAAGATGCAATGGCATTTATGAGCTACAGGCAGGGTAGCAGAGGTTGAAAGGACCAAACCAGCTCCTGCATGCAACAGCATCACATTCATACTGGATAGAAGCATTCCTTCTGCAACAGTGCTTGTGCATGGCAAGAGGTGTGCCCATGGAAAAGCCTCACCCCATCTCACCCACCCCTGGGACCTGAAGCCTCAGCACCAGCCAAATCCCTGGGTTTGCCCCTGCCACCCACTTCAACGCAGGGCAGCCCTGAACCATCACTGCAGTGAACCCCAGGTCCCCATCTCCAAGCCCAACCTCAGGACTGCAGCACAAGAAGCTTTCTGCAACCACAGCCCATGCAGAGCAAGGGAGCTCCTCCTGCACACCCCAACACCTTCAACCAGAAAAACCTCCTGCAAACCCCATTACCAGTTTCCAGCAGCAAGTCTGGAACATGGATTTCTTGAAGCAAAAATAAACTGAAGAGCCAGCAGAAGTCAAAGCTGCCATGGAGGCTGCAGCAGAAACTTCCCCTCAGGGCAGCCTTTTGACCTCCCTTGCCTAAAAAGGGCTCCCCACAAACCAGTGCTGCCCCACTGACATGCAGCTCTAGAAATGAGCTCCTCTCACTGAGCATGGGCAGTTCTCTCGTCCTCAGCTCTCCAAACTTCAGCTGCTACATCAGCTCTTCACTTGGGAACTGCAGCCCCTGGGAGCAGAGGCAAACCCAGCTCAGCCTCCCGCATGGGTGATCCGATGCAAGGGCCCAGTGCTGCTCCTACACCATCCCACTAGCCATCAGCTTCAATGGGAACAGCCCCGAGCACCTCTCACCCCCGCTCAGGAGGCTCCGCTCCAGCCCTTGCATCCTCCACCTTACCAAGAGGCAGATGGACTGTTCTCACGTCAAAGGAAAGACAGACCAAGTCAAAACAGAGGAGATGCCTCTCAAATTGACCGATGTGGGGAGGGTGCTGGTGCTGCTGACAGAACCAGGCAGCGTCCCCAGGGACACCGCTCAAGACAGCTTTTTGCCTGAGTACAGAAGTGGGAGAGCAATTAGGAAGAACAGCAATGAGCTTCTCCCCCCTTCAGCCTTCCCACTCATGAACACCTTCCATCGTGCCGCAGCGCCAGGGAATGGATCCCACCTCACTTGGGCCCCCCAGCACCTCCGCACCGACCCCAGCGTGGGGGACTTGCTCCTTTAAGCATCACAGGAGATGACAGTCAGAGCCATAATGAGGCTGAAGGAGGGCTGGGGACAGAGCTGCTGCCTGGTCTCACCAGTGGGCAGAGGTGGCCTTCTGGAAAGCCATGGAACAGCAGCACAGAGGACACCAGCAAAGCAGCATTCCAGCCCCAGCTGCAAGCTGAGGTCAGTACTGCAATCGGCATCTTGGTTTTGAACTGAGCAAGCATAGAGCGAAGAGGAAAGGTTGTAGAGCAGCACAATGAGATGGCAGAAGAGCCAGGATAAGGAAGGGAGTGAACTGCAGGCTGCTACCAGGGTACCAGCCATCAGTGGGCCTTTACAGAGACTTACATCTTGCCTTACAAACCCTGACCCACTCACAGGAAGCTTTATCACAGCAGGGTAAGTCTAATTTGGCCCTGAGGCCCCAGTTCAGAGAGCAAAGGAGGTGAACCCCATGGTACCGATGGAGAGTATCCAGAAAAACAGTGCTCTGGCACAGGAGGAAGAGGATGGACAATTCAGAGCCAAAAGCTACATGTGGCAGTGAGGACAGGCTGAGCACAGCACAGAAGTCCCCTGCAAGAGGAAGCATCCTGACTACTGGCCAGGGTTCTAAGTGGGGGCTTCAAACCTCAGGCAGTCACCAAGGGGTGAGCATATTCCATCCAATTCCCTTTGCTGCGGGACTTCCAGGAGCAAGCCCAGCTGGACACAGCATGTCCAGGCTCCACCATGCCCAGGTTCTGCTGGTAGCAAAGCCAGACAAGCTCAAGCTGGTTAACGAGAGCCCCCAGCTCCAGAAATAGCTTTGGGGAAGCGATACTCAAACTGATGCTCCAGGGCACACGCGGGGACTTCTCGGGGCACAGCACCCGGCGCTGGGCTGCTGCTGCAGCTTCCTGCTCTCCCACGGGCACCAGGACCTGCCCCAGCCTGAGCGCTGCCATCTTCCCTCCATTTCATTTCTGTTCCTCTGCCTTGGTATGAAGTCATGTGTTGAAGTTATCGGAGAGCTGGAAGTGAGTCAGCGCAGTCAACGACAGCCTAAGAATGGAACTAATTAAAACTATTCACTCAAGCCAGCATGTTCCAACATACTCAAGACCCTAAACAAAGCCAGTTGCATCAGTGGGATGCAGCGCACAACCCCGGTACGTTGGCTCCCACCTTCTGCAGCAGATTGTACAAAGAACGAGTCATATTCCAACGCAGAAGTCAGGGCTTCGCTAGCAGGGACCACATTCCTCAAGGGAGAGGAGTTCTCAGGGAGCTTTACTCCAGCCTCCGAGGCTGCAGATGTCATGTTTCAGTTGAGGGAACACCTGAAGCCATCACCAACCCACCGAGGGGTAGAAGGCAAAGAGCAGTGCTCGTACGAGACCAAACAAATTGATGACATGGATGCAGCAAGTCAAGCCAGCAGCAGGAATGAACTGACTCATCTTCAGTCTGTGCAGGATGAACTAGGAGGAGCACGTCAGCCAAAGACCCTGCTGCCCTCCATATATTTCTCCTCCCCTTCTCTTTTTAAGGAGTGGGAGTGAAATTTGCTGACCAGGACTGACAGACCCTGAGGTGATGCAGGAGAAACAAGGATCTGAGCCCACAACGCTTCCCAGGTCCAAAAGCCATGCCTTAGCCAGGTCTGCTGTAACTGGAAAGGATCGAAATGCTCCACTATCACCAAAGGGCGCTGCTTATGGAACAACCAAAGGGCTGTGTTATGGAAAACTTATGCAAATGGATGCTGGGACATCCATTTGCAGAGATACCCATAGCGATAGGTCAGCAAAGCCGGGAGGAGAAAATCGTATTGTAAGCACCCATGGGCATCCCATGTGCACAGCAGTGAGGAACAGAGCTGCCTTGGTTCTCATCCCCCATGGTCACATAAACCAGGGTGAACATTGAGAGATGAGTGGAAAAGCACCTTCCATACACATGTTAACATCCACGCAGGCTGCCTGGCCAGTCAGTGCCTCCTTATACACCAACACCACCCATTACAGAGCACAGGAGCAAGGCAGATCAAAAGCATTTTAATCACCAGCTTCCAGGAATAAAGAACATTTAGTTACAGACCCTCTCTGCTGCAGAGAGCGCTTCTTTTACACAACTGACATGGAGAATGAGAGCATGAAACCAAATCCAGTAAGTGCAACAGAGATGCAGTGGGTGAGGAGGGCAGCAGATCCTGCAGCAGCATCAGCCACATCAGACAGTGATGCCATTGAACCCATCCAGGCACACACCACAGTGGGGCAACAGACTTGATTTATGAGACCTCTGTAGCCTTTATTTGGCATTAAAATGGAGATACTGAGCACTTTATCACACTACTCATCTTCCTTCCAACCAAGATAAAACATAAAGATCCAAGACCCTGTCGTGGATCATTTAATAAAACACAAGTATGCAATAAGACTTGGCTTATGCTAACAAACTTTGACAGAACATAACTAACTATCCAGATAGGAGCTGCAAGAATAACATCAATTAAATGGCACTTCTAAAAATAGAGTACCTGACCTGCTACCACTTGTGACTATCAATCCAGCTTTCCCTGCAGAGAAGCTGCTAAAGTTGAGTCAAACCTCAAAATACTGCCTCAAAATAGTTGTTCTCGCGTGTGAAGCGGTGCTGTGTCTGTAAGCGATCCACCCCTTCCTCCATTTAGATTGCTCAGAGACCTTCACAGAAGGATAAATCACTACGTGTCAAGACAGAAGCAGAGAGAGACAGATATTGATTGCAGCAGCAACAAAAGCGGTTGCAAAAACTGGGGCGAGATGCACACGCCTCTGGAGAAGTGAATGGGGAAGGAGCAGGCAGCGCTTGGACATCAGCACACGCTGCCTGGGGAGCTCGAGCTGCCCTGTAGGAGGTTTAAGAAATGAGGCATTTGAAGCCTTTGAAGCACAATTATTGTGAGCTGTTGTCCAGGCAAACTAGACCAGGAACATCCCAGCTTGGCAGAGATGCCTTTAACAGCTCCTCCACGGCCACTCCAGCACTCTCAAACCTGAGAGCTCTCACAGATCCTGCCCTTTAACCTTTCAGTTTAGTTTCCATCCATCTGACAGCAAGAAAAAGCCATTCACGGGAAGTTCCTCTATGGTTTCCATGTTATTTCAGCATAGCCCCACTTACAAAACCTGGACCAAGGATGTGCTCCAGGGGAAGGACCTACGCCACTAAAAGCATCCTGCCAGGATTTGCCACCTCCTGCTCAGGTCACCAGCACCTGGCAGGGAGCAGGGGTGGCAGTTCCAAAGGACAGGCAGCATTATGGCAGCATGGGAGCCAGAGGCTTCATAGGAGACACACAGCATCCTGCACTGCTCCCCAGCTCTTCCACATGAGACAGGGTAATTATCACGTCCTTTCTTCCCCCTCCAACAACAGCTATAAGGCTGTGTCGGGATGTCTCTTGACAGCACAGCTGAACTCAGACATCACGGGAACAGCATCACAGTGCGCAGCACCCGGCATCAGACGAGGAGCCCCAGTTTGGCCACACAGACACCAGAGCTTCCAGCCAAGCTTCACAATACAAACACATGGCTATTAGCTGAGCAGACCCTGCCATGGGATCAAGCCATCCTTACAGAGCACCACCCACCACAGGCTGCACCCAGAGCTCATCCTCTCCTGCATCTGCTTCCATCCACGGTGCTGAGAGGGCTGCAAGCTGCACACCCGTTTACAGCTGCAATAATACAGGAAAAGTGGTTTTGTTTTTCAAGACACCACGGACCACCACTTCTCTCAGCTGTTTCAGCTTGGGTTTGTTGCTCTTCCTGGGCACAAGCAGCAAGGAGCTCCCTGCCAGCTCCCGCTGCCACCGATGCGATCAGCGATGCTGAGCCACAAGCCTTCCCAATTAGGCTGCTCATTTCACTATAATGGCTTGGCAGTCCCCATACAGCAGGGCCTGGGCAGCAAATAAAACCTGAACAGGACAAGACCTGAATGTGCAATAACCCGATCAAAGGGGAACAGCTGCCCTGACAGGCAGCCACCTCCAGAAGGCCACTGCAGGGCAATTTGGAGGCCAATTGTCTCCACAGCAGTGGAAAGATGAGATACGAGTTCTTTATTAGACATCCATCAGCCCTCACTCATTAGAAAAGCACATCAAACCCTATAGCAAATAAAGAGGAATTTAAATGCAAGCAGCAGGGTTCATTTACAGACCCCTGTTAAGAAAAGACCCGGCAGCGTCGGCCCCAGCACACGCTCCCGAGTGCTTCCATGTTTCAGGGTCACGAATCTGCCCCAGAAATGTTATGAATAGAAGTGTTAAAAGAAACTGCTTGACTTCAGCTCAGGTTTGGCCTTGTAATAACTGGACAGATAATAACAGCTCCTCAAAACAGCAGATCGTGGTCCTGAGAGCAGCCATCTCAAAGCACATACCCTGTGCAGCTAAGATGCAGATGCACACACCTCCTGTCTGGCTAGAGTCCACCAGCATTTGTTTGCTAACTGTCATTCCTAAAGCCATAAGCTTTAGCTCCCCATACAAGCCAGCAGTGAGCTGACAGCTATTATTTTAGGAGTCCATATGGACCCATCACAGCATCTTGCAGCTCTAATTCAGGGCACAGGTGGACATGAGGCAGATGGCTCTGTTGAATAGAGGAGCTGTGGGAGCCCAGACCCTGCTCGCCAACAACATCTGCCCCAGAAATATACTCAAGTAATGAGTTTCTTTAGAGAGCGGAGGAAATACCCTTCCCCCTGTGCACCCCTCACCATGATGTTGAAAAGGGATCCTGCTCAAAAGGCAGCAGCAGCCACCAGGCAGCCAAACACCCTTGGGGAGGCTGAGGAGCTCCTGTCCAGCACTGCACGATACAAACAGGTCCCATTGCAATGCCACGGGGCTCCCGCGTCACCCACACCAGTCAGCCTGTCCCTGCCTGTCCCTGCGCTCCACAGGGACACCGGCCTCCATCTCCCTGCCCTAGCGCTGCTTCCCACACTAACCAGCCGCAGGCAGCACCATGCAGCTGAGCCCACTGCCGTGGCTTAAACTGACAGAGGAAACTGAGATTAGACATCGGGACTAAACTCTTCCCTGGGAGGGTGCTGAGGCGCTGGCACAGGGTGCCCAGAGAAGCTGCGGCTGCCCCATCCCTGCAGTGCTCAAGGCCAGGTTGGACACAGGGGCTCGGAGCACCTGCTCTATGGAAGGTGGCCCTGCCCGTGGCAGGAGCTTGTAACTGGATGAGTTTTAAGGTCCCTTCCAACCCAAACAGTTGAGGGGAGAGGATGGCAGCACAGCCTTTTCAGCCCCTTTGCTTCCCCATTCGGAAGTGACCAGAGCAGCCACGTTATTTCGAACCCACTGCTTCTTCACATGATTTTCCTCTTGCTTTTTACAGAAGTGTTCTTGTTTCACTCTGACACTGTGGAAGGAAAATGACAGCCAAGCAGGCAGCAATAAGGAAGGAACTTGCAGCCGAGCTGCAGGGTCTGTAGCACCCAGACACCGAGGAGTAAGTGAAGTCACTGTGCCCCATGGTCAGGCAACGCTCCTATGCTGCCAGAGCACCGGGGCTGAGGGCACACAGGCTTTAGGAAAGGCTTGCTGCCTTCAGAGCCCCACAGATGGGAAGAGATCTGAAGAAGGGCAGGATGATTATAATCACCAAGTTGTTTCCATATGGAGGATGATGGAGCACCCCATCACCTGAAGGTGTGATAAATGGAGCCTGCAGAATCCTAGCTGGTATTGCAGAGGTGAGGACCATCTCCTCTGCCTCTTTCAGGACCAGAGCTGGAGGCCATCAAGCACTAGTGACAGTGAGGGCAAAAGCAGACAGGAGGGCAGCAGTTGAGGCTGTGGGAGAGCAGGGGCCACCCCTGCAACCAGTCACAGCATGAGCAGCACCAAAGCATGGTGTAAAGCTCACTCTGAAGGCTCTGGAGCGGAGCATCCCGAAGGCAATCCGCAGGTAACCGTTGGCTACAGTACTCCTTTACAAGAAGCACAGCCTTATAATTTCTGCAATTAGAAAGGGAGTTTTTCTACCCTGATCTAAAATAGAAGGTTTTGTCACAAATTACCAGCTTTCACTCCCCTCATACCTGAGCTTAAACTGAAACCAAAATGGAAATTCACAGGAGAATGAGAAAGTGAGTCAGTCTGCCCTTCCCAACAGCCGTTTATTTTCATCCTCTTGGACTCACTTAATAGTAACATCAGAGAAATTAAGTTTCTTCCAGATTTCCAAAGCCAGGAACAGGGGAGGTGGTTTTGGAAGGGAGCTTCACTGTGCCATGGACCATCACAGTGCTGGGATTAGCTGCTTGGCTTCCATCCCCATCCAGTGCTATGATCCCATCTTTTCCTACCCACACAAGCGAGCAGCTCTTGTACCAGCTTGAGAAAATGGCTAAAACCAACCTAACAAGCCTCTTGCTCCATTATCTGCTCTTTGGCCAAGCTGCAGCCAAGTGAAGGCAGAAGGAACTTTGACTCCTGAAGCATGGCACACTGAGGCCAAACCTGCTGGAGATTCACAACTTCTATTTGGGAAAGGGACAGCAACCACTTGGAACGAAGCCTTAGACCAAACAAAACCAACCCTCAAAGACCCATGCAGAAAAGCCTCTGGAGCAAGCTCAGAGGGAAAAGCAGCCCCAGCTACCCCATAGCCCAGCTGAGCCCTGCTCCTGAGAACAGCCCCTTGAGCAGCACAACACCGGAGATGGATGGTCCTGCCCCAGGTAAAGCCCTGGTGACAAAGCCACTGCATTCAAACACCCAACCTATGCAAGTCCATCCACCACCAACCGCATCCATTGGGTAACACCGATGCGGCGCCTGGAGCAACAGCCAGCCCAAGAGCTCTGCTCTTTCTTTGTAGTGACAACGCTCAGCACCATCTTGTGCAAGCTACAACACGGGCAGAAACAAGGAAAAGTTTCCAGGATGTATTTCAAAGCACCTGAACTTCAGCAGAGCTGAGATTCAGAAAACACACTGCAGAGCTCCTACCCCAGTACCCGTCTCCTGAGTATTCAGGTCAAAGAGGGACTGCTGCTCGAGGAGAAATCCTTCCAGGTATATAATAGGGGAGAATCTAATTCTTCTCCAAGGCTGTGGGAAGCAAGCCATTGGTCAGGCAGGATTTGATGGCAGTACTTGTCCACAGCCCAGACAAGCACTTGGTTCCCTCACAGCAGAGTGAGAGCAGCAAACAAAGGAATCCAAACTCCAAACCTCCTGGCACCCGGATAGATATTCACAGATTCCGAGAAGGAAGAAATTCCAACTGGAGTTTGAAGCTATTTTAGAAACATTCTCTGCAAGGGTTTCGTGCTCAACCAAAATGCAAATCCCCACCATGGTTTCCCAAACCAATGAGCTAGTGGTGCTTTTTTCCAGTCCAGCAGCATCTTGCTCTGAGGTCTAACAGCAGCCCTACTGAGCAGTAGCTAATTAAAGCCCTTCCTTCTGCCAAAACCCCAGACTCAGTCTCCCAATGACCAAATAAGTGAGACTTTCCCCCCCCAGCACAAGCCCTGTGAGGCTCTAGGTCAGAAGCTCTGCCCTTACCGTGTACTATGCAGCTGTACATGTGCCATGCTCTACCCACCGGTGGTACCCAGGGCACAGGTAACATGGAGTGATGACAGGTTGGATGGGGCTTGGAGCAACCTGATCCAATGGGAAGTATCCCTGCCCATAGCAGGGGGTTGGAACGGGATCAGCTTTAATGTCCTTTCCAACCCAGGCTTCTGGGACAGCAAAGTGCCATCCTCCACAGATAATGGCCCACAGGACAAGGTGTCAGACCAAGCTGTGGATAGGGATGTCCAAAGCAGGGAGAAACCCCAGAAACAAACTCTTGGAATAAGCTTCTCCAAGGTCACTTTGTCTTACCCAGAAGAGTAACTTGCTGCTGTTACAGACCTACAAGCCTCATTTCCAGAGGACTCTGGCCCTGAGGCACCACTTCATCAAAGACAAACGAATAAGACAAATTTGGAACTTAATGGACTGAGCTACTGGAGACGGTCCTTAGACACATGATGCGAATTAGTTCAGTCTCACAGCTCTGCCTGGGGCAGCCAGTACCAACCTCCTGCAGCAGAGGTGCCCTGCTCAGCCCTTCCCTCCCCTTGCACACAAGGATGTGGCAGCTCAATCACTCTCAGAAACTCCATCCATTGGAAGGGCACTTGGCTCAGATCAGACCCCCGAAAGGGAAAGTATTCCATCAGACTCTTCAGAAACAAAGCGAACAGAGAGACATGGATAACCCTTCCCATAAAGGTTGCTTTCCCAAAGCACATAAAGGCTGAAGCTGCCCATAACAAAGCTCATCTCCATCATGACAACACAGGGAAGGTTGCTCCACAGCAAAAGAAATGTCAAGCTCTGGAGAGTCTATAAATAACCATTTTGGGGGAATATCTCAAACTGTGTATGAAAACTTCCATCAGCTTGGGAAAGGTGACAGTGCCTTGGCTTACCATGAGCCACAACAGCACAACCACAGAGACCACACTGGCACAACCTTCTGCTGCAGGACGGGGAAGATGCATCCATCCCAGTGAGAAGGACACAGGCTGCGCTGGTTTTATCACTTAGACAATCCTCCTCTAGGTTAATGGCAAGTTATGGAGCGTTTCCAAGTGGTTTTTTTCTAAGCCAAGCTAAAGTTGAGGCAGTGTAATGAATGCAAAGGAAGAAAAAAGCCCTAAAAACAAATTACTCAGCCTCTTGGGTAGGCACAATATTAAGCACCAATGACAAGCACCATCATTTTGCTTACAAGGCAAGTGTTAACGGTCCCTGCCAAGCGAAACACCGAGGTAATGATCTCTGAATCAGCCTCTCTCCAAAGCATCGCATTGATAAAGGCACCAGATCTGGAGATGGTAAATAATGACTTTGCACTGCGTCAGGAGCTAATCCACTCAGTGATGCAAATTAAAGTCGTGGGCCACTTCCCCCTCACTCCAGCTTCTGACTGATGTTATAAAACAATCTCCGTACTGGCTCCTGACTCCAGAGCTATGTCACCCAGCAAAGTTGGGTGAAGCCATTCACCAGAGCCAAGGCAACTTCCCCTCCTCTTCACAACCTTCCTCATTCTTCTCCTATAATTGGGAATCATGAAAACACATCTGTTCATGTGCTAAGAGCTTCAACTACTGAATGTGCTCACTGCTCAGGTCATCAGAATAAAAGTATTTAACTGTTCTCTCCAAAGGTGAAGCTATGACTGTTGCATTATTTCACATGGCAACAGAAGACGGGGAAGAATCTACCAGCACAAGCACCAGCATCACAGCATGAGGAAGAGGAGGAGTGGCTGAAGGCTGGGGTTCAGGCAGCAGAATCTTTTTTAGCTTCCCTGCTGCTAACTAAATATCAGATGTAGGAAGACCAGAGCAGAACTACAGGAAACTGAAGCTTTTAAACATGATCCCCAACTGAGAGCAGAGGCAGAGCCCCCCTTGAGCAGCCAGTTATTGCCATTGCCCTCCCTCTGCAACCACCGCGGCTGCCTGCACCAGCATCCCCATGCCCTGCTCAAGCCCAGCATCTCCATGGACCTCCCTACAGCGCCATTCATTAGCCACCTATTTTCCCAGCCACCCCCTATAAACATTCACCTGTTTCCCTTCTGCTTGGAGACAGAAAGGTTTTCTGGCTCAGAAGGCTGCTGAGGAGGAAGAACACAGATGCCACTGGATGCAAAAGAGCCGGTTTAAGGGGAGCTGCACCATAGCAAGCCCAGTAACTTGAGCACACTGGAGCCTGTTAACACTGGCTCTTTTGGCAGGCACTGCCTGGCCAGCGAGGATTAGCAGTGAGCTTGTCCTGCTCATCGTATTTAAACAAGATGTACAAATCTGGCACTAAAGCAAGACCAAATATGGAAGCAAAATGTTTGACCCAAAAGGATCTCACACAGATGCATTAGAGGTATCCTGCAATGAATGCACATCAGCTGCGGCAGGGAGACTCATGCTCCTGTGCTCCAGAAGTTAAATTAGCAAGAGGCTGATGAGGTTAAGGGTGCTCACCCCAAACTCTCACTGATTCAAGTACCATGCTGGGAACTGGGTTGGGTTGCTTTTTCACATGATGGGAAGAGCAGAACAGCTACAAACAGCTGAGGAATCAGCCCAAATCCCTCAAACCAACAGCTTGAGCAGAGCTGGGATTATGCCCCAGGTCAACCACGAACCACAAGGATGTGGCCAGCCAAGACACATGGCTCCTGACTGCATACACCATCCCACCAGCCTCCAAGCACCCCATGTGCTGACACACACCAGCGATACCCTGTGCAGGCAACTGGGGAGTTTAGATCTTCATCTAGACAGTGTTTATCAGCACCTAACAGCAAAGTGATGCTTGTCACCACCCAGGTCTGCCTGGCCTTGGACAGCTTCCAGCTAGAGATGCTTTATAAACAAGAAGAGAAAGCGGCTTCAAATCACCTCTTTGCAGGAAGATGACAATGAGCCCCACTCCAGTTAGCTTTGGAGCAGTGACACAGTTACAGGGAACCAAAGCCACTGATGTGCTGCAGACCAGCCCCTGGCCAGCAGACAGTGCCCATGGCTGCTGCAGATGCTGAGAGGAACAACCACGGCAGCACACAGCTCCATCTGCACAGCGATGCTGCAGCAGCAGAGCTGGCACCTTCGCAGCATGCGTTTCCTGCTATAGGGAGCCAGGATCCTTCTACAGGGAATCAGGATCAGGCATCAGGAGCAACGATGAGGGCTGGCATACCGCATCAAGTGGGACCCTGCAAGGACTTCTTGAGCTTCCTCCCTATCAACGAACAACTAAATAATCCTGCACAGGAAAAAGAGAGCTGCTGCCTGCAAGTTATTACTGCAATTGCACAAAATTCAGGTGGCCTACTCCTAAGGAGAGCATCCAATTTATGTCACTTTTCTAGTGGGGGTCGGTCTAACAGGACAGATCAATCCCTCGCAGCCTGTATTGGGGTAATCAGAAGAGAAGAGCGGTGCTGCCCCAAGGCAGCCATGTGCCATGGCAATCCCTTCTCCTCAAGGCAGAGCCCACGCCAGCCCCTGCAGCACATGGTTCCATGCACCCACCCCGGCACCCCAATTCCTGGGATGGGAGGGGTTTGCTCACCCCCTTCTCCCCACCAGCTACAAACCCACAGAAGCATTTCTCATGGGGTAGAAGCTGTTGTAGGAGGCAATGGCTTCCAACCACCTTCCCATGCACAGCTCCAGGGCCGACCAGGACTGAACACGTGGCTGCAGCTCCACGTGGTGCCACAGGAATCCTCATCCCAGGAATGTGAGCCAAGCCCTCGGCTGCTTCTGCCCTTGTGCAGCACTCCCCGGGAAGAATGCTGCTTCCAGGGAAGGGTTACAGATGGCACTGCTGCTTCTGGGATTTGGTCTGCTTGAGATTCGGCTGCTATTGAGCATCACTCAAGGGTGGCTTTCTTCCCATCACCCATCCCTCCTGTGGCTTCTGTGGAAAACCAGCCTCCTCAGTGACGGCTGCTCCAGGCAGGACAGGGCCAGCCGGGATCAAGCCTCTCCTGGTGACTTAGCCAGGAATAGCCCCATGTACTGGGGCTAACAATAGCCCCAACAGGAGTGAAAGCTCTGGAGATGCTTTTACCTCCATCCACTGGGTCACTGCCTGGAGCGCTGTGGCATTTACTGCACCCGTTTTACATCTCTGCAGCACTATCACCTGTCAGCCTTGAGGGACTCCTGGCCAATGGTCACCAACAGCAGGTTTGGCCTGGAGCAGGAAGCAGGAGCCCACAGACATCCTTTCCCCAGGAAACATGAACCCCTTGCGGCTATTGCATTGGGAATCCCAGTCTGGTTTGGGTTGGAAGGGACCTTAAAGCCCATCCAGTTCCAACCCCCTGCCACGGGCAGGGACACCTTCCACTAGAGCAGCGTGCTCCAAACCCCATCCAACTTGGTCTTGAACAGCTCCAGGGATGGGGCAGGGTCCAGGCATCCTATATCCCCATGTCTCTGCTCAGGTATAATATCCAACTGCAGTGCCTCACTCCAGGAAGCCCTTGCAGGGGTCCCACCCCAAGGAGTGCAGTGGCTCCTGCGTGAGTTTCTGCTGAAACACCAGGTATAGGACACCAGCCCAGGGGATGAACAACTCCTTGGCCATTCTGTTTCCTACAGCACCATTTGGAAAGCCTGGAGGGTCTCTGGAACACTTTGCCCTTTCTCCTCACCCAGCTCTCAGAGGCAGCACCCCTACCACCAAAGTGAAAGGTGCTTATGCTGGCAACACACAAAGCAACACCGGAACACGGCAATGGAAACCCAATCTGCATCCAGGATCACTGCACAAGCACTCCAGCTCCTCTAATTCTGTTTCTATTGCCTATTCCACCAGGCTTGGTTTTCACAGCCCGCCTTGGGTTGCTGCCCACAAGACCTACAGTCACCCCTCTCCTACAGGGAGCCTCTTACTCACCTTTTCTAAATGGCTCTAATTCATGAGCTCTCAGAATAATGATTCATGAAGCCACCGGAGGAACAAATCGCGCAGCGCTGCGAACGCCCTCCACCACTGCCCAGTGCTGGCCTTGCACCAAAGCTTACCCTGTGCAGGAGGAGGCCATCAGCACGCAGCCAGGCTCTGTGTGTGTCCATGTACAGCTCTAACCCTTGGCACAGCTGGCTCCTGCAGCAAAAACCCACCCAAACATTTCTCTTGGGCAAAGTCCCATCCACCCACCACTACAAGCATCCCTTTGTCCTTAGCACACATGTTCCATTCAGACCAGGAGACACGCTTTAACCCTCCCCTTCTGACCTCACACTCTACAGTGATGCTTTCCAAGCAGCTCTGGCCTGAACTAAATGATGGGCACAGCTAGCAGTTGATTTCTTAGTCACTGCGATCATGCAGCTCATCTGCTGATCAATCCGAAGGGGACTGGATGGCACTGACAAGTGTCTTGAGCATTTTTAGACTGTTGTCTTTTCAGATGCAGTTTGCAGAGTGAGGAGCCGTGCTGGGAGGGAGGGCAGAGCCCACCACAAGGGCTGGGGCAGCTCTTCTAGCTTGAGTTTCTACATAAAACCCCATCAGTTGACAGAATTCACACTGAGTTTAGAGAGGAGATTCAACCCCACCTCCTGTTCTACATCAGATATCAAACCCTCAAGGTCTTGCTCTGTTTTGCAGCCCCAGCATCTCCTGCTGGCACCGAGACCAGTAAGAATCCACCCACAGTTACTGCTAGTGCAAGATGCCCTGCACACCCTTCCAGGAGCCCGTGTGCCGCAGGGATTTGTAGGATCACATACACGTGAGCCAGCAGACGTACAGAAATGCCTGCACTGTTTGCTGAGATGTATCCTTAGAGACAGCCCAGGCATTAGATTCCCCTGGAAGACTCAATACGCAGAGAACAATCACAGCAGAAGCTCTATACCGGGGTGGTTTAAACCCTGCAGTGGAGTCACAGCTGATAGACATCAGTTAGACATGATGCAAACCCTCCTGTCACCCCCAAACACCCCAGGGGCAGCCCCGAGACCCTCTGCTCAGGCTCCTGGTGCTGACACTGGTCAGTGACGGATACCCTGGGAAGGAAACAGACCTCCTCATTAGGAAACCCTAATATCATTTCAGGATGACAGCTACCTCGGGAGATAAAGAGAAATCTACCATGCTCACTGCAAAGGGGGAAGGAAGGAAAAGAGAAACCACTTGCCCAGAGAGCCCTTCTGTGCTGTAAGGAGACACTAACAGGGCTCAACAGATCAAGTGACCCTTGCTGAATGCTCCAGGCACCGACCCAGTGCTGCGAGAAACTTCTGCAGGTCCAGATTTCCTTTCCAAACCAGATCCACTTCCCCATCCATTCCCCTGAGCTGAGCTACAGGTGCCTGTGCAGGGGAGAGCAGGGTTGAAGAAACCAGCTCAGGCTTTAAAACAGTGCTTCGAATGAGGCTTGAGCCTTCAACCTGAACACGAAAGGGCCACATCTTCTCATTTCCCCCTAATCAACTGTATTCACAGCTCTGCAGAACCACAGAGCAGCTGATGGTTGCGGGGGACCAGACGGACTTTCCCTTTCCATTCCTACCTGCCCCAATGGAGGCAGATCCAAGCTCCAGCATCAGGAATTGTATTATCACTGCAAGGAGCCAAAAAAAAAGCATACCCTCCAAAATGATGTTTCCAATTTGTGCAGCATTATATAATTAGCATCGTTTGTGTTGCAAAAGTAATTGCAGTAACATTTTTAATTAGTCTATTTGAACACTAACGTTCCTCCAGCGTGCATAATATGTTGACACAAAATTACTGGGTTGGAGGCAACTCTGAAATGATTGGAGTTTGTTTTGCTTTTGTTTCTCACTTGCTTAATACAGTCAATAGAAGCACACGCTGGATGTCTGCATGAAGCTGATGGTGAGAACCCAGAACCCGCAGCAGCAGGAGCTGCAGCAAAGACCAGAGCTGTGCTGGGTTTCACTTCCGTCTGGAGGGCAACGAGGAGGTGGGGGAAGGAAGGGTGGGTTTGTAGCAGATAGCAAGAGAAATACTCACTTGGAAAGTAAAGCCTGGGTAACCTTCGTCAGTGGCTTGGGTTTGGTATCAAAGACTGAGTTGTGAGCACACAGAGCAAAACGACAGCACTGGATTTGGGAAGGAGGAGTTGTGCTTGGTATGAAGTTTGGGAAGAGATTAACTCTGAAGAGCATCTTGGCTTACTGAGCCGTAACCAGGGATAAGAAGTGAATATTTCAGCCAGAAAAGTTACTGCATCCATTACTACACGATGCTTTTTTTGTTTCCCTTAAGGAATCACATTCTTCTTTCCAAGACCTTTACTTCTTCACACACGTGAGCGCAGTAACAGATGCTGGCTATTTTTTGCTCCCAAGTGAGAATTGTGCTGCGTGGCTCTTTGCCTTTACATGCACACCTCTTCCCAAGTTCCTAAGGTGGAAGCCCAGCCCCTGGAATCATGACTCTGGGTTAAAAAAACCCAGCTCTCAGCGAGGTGCCCCCTCACAAAACCTCCATGCACCAGGCACCCTGATCTACAGGGGACCGAGCACTTCTTGAGCGGCGGGAGAAAGACACCCCAAGGATGCCAGGAGGGAACAAGAGCTGAACAGAGAGAAAATCTGCCAGCTCCCACAAGCAGCACATTCCGAGAATGAGACCAAGAATTTCCCTCTTGACAGCTTTCAAACCAGCTCCTTCAGCATCCTCAAAGCGCTCAAGTGAGAAGTGAGCAGCAAAGCCATCGGCTGTAACTTGGCATCCTGCAGTAATGAGAGGCTGCTCCCCCCCCTCCTCACGTGGTCCCTGGTAACGGTATCGGACAAAGGGACCTCGAAACCCGGGAAGGGGAGAACACATACACTCCCTTGTTGTTATTAATGAGTTCACATGAGAGCTCAGGTACCTCCCAACTACCACAGAGCCAGAAACCTGCTCCATACCATGGGCTGACGCAGCCAGGAAAGATTCCCCCAGGAAGAGCTGGACTTCCAGGCACATCCTCAGCATTTCACCCACCCAACATCCACAATACATCAGTTTTCATTCTTCACCTGCTGCTGCCCAGCACAGCAACGCTTCTGGGCTCTGAAGAGAGATGTTAGCCCAGGAAGTCTTTAGATGCATAAGAAGGAGATGGTATACAAGGATAAGAAGAGGATTAGCAGGCAATTAAGTGGCATTTGCGGTATCTGTTAGTACTTAAAGCTACAAAGTGTCAGTTTCTGCCAACTTCCTGCCAAAAGTCACAAGTACTGAGCTAATTATCAAACTAATTATTGCAAATGCCCTAGAAAGAAATCAGGGCACAGGTGAAAACCCACTTAGAGCAAGCACAGCAGTAGGAGACAGCTCAGGAACGAGACAGGCACCCGCCTCAGCTGCGTTCCCAGCCATCCCCCTGAGGAACAGGAGAAAACAGTTGGGGAAGTTGTTGAATTCAAGCTGCATTCGATAAAGGGAGAGCTCAACGCTGCAGTCAAAGCTTACTGCAAGCCTGGGGGACTGAAGGGAAAGAGTCCCTAGGGAAAAGCTAGCCCGGAGGGCTGCAGAACCACCGGAGCCTCCCCGAGTAGCTGTGATTCCCAAGCAGATGGCAGGCGGCACCGACTTCTAGCTCGGGTTTGACTTTCCAACCTGGAAGCATTGCACATGGAGCCTTCCATTGAGTGGCACCAGTCCTGTGAGGCTGTCACTAACGAGGATCACACCCCCGGTGACCTTCGCTAACGGGAGCGCTTCCAGCAGGGACCTCAGAGCCTTGCAGAAGGGGATGTGCAAGAAAATCTGCTTTTGGGGAAGTGTTCAGGGTAAAGCTTGCTCTGCTCCGCACACCACAGCCTGCAAAATTCCCCACTGCAGCACAGTAACAGGGTTTTCATGTCTGTAATCGCAGAGTGACCTGGAAAGTGGTTTCTTAGGGTAGAAAGGTACATTGCAGACACTTTTAGAGGTGTCAACAAGCAATCCTGCAGGTTCTTAAGGCAGAAGGGTAAGTCACAGACCAGTCCCACACACATGGCAATCCCACCGCATTCCTGCAGCCTCGCAGGGCTCAGCTCCAAGACGCACACGACGGGACCATGCTGTTTGACATCCACGAGCTGGGGAAGCTCTCCCCATCTGGTAGCCAACTACTGCGTGTTAGTACATTGGTGAGCACTATCACAGGCACCATTTGCTGACCTCTCACAAAAGACTGGCTTAATACTGGTTAAAAGCTTTAAAGAATAAGCCCTGAGGCATGTGCACAATTACAGGTTTGGACAATAGCTCCTAATGGCTGGGAGAGAAGAGACTTGAAAAGGCTCCAATTACCCGATAATGAATGCTATAGGTAAAACTGAGGGAAGCGCTGGCAGCACACGACCCCACCCCACCCCCCTCCAGCTTTTCTAGCACACTTCACGTTTGGGAGCATCGTGTTTGCACAAATCCAGGCGCTGTGAGCTGCCTGCACCATGAGGGAAGTCAGGCAATTAACGCCTGGGTGAAGCTGGGAAGACCCACAGCAAAAGCTGAGCTGCACAAAACTCTTCTGAGCGGCATGACCGCCCATGTATGAAACCTCAGGTGCCAGGGGAAGCTGTGACCTTGAGAAACACCACTAGGACACGGTTTAGTCTCACATCTGCTTTCCTCTGCTTGCCAGCACCAGCCCAGTCTTTTAGGTGGGAGTTTATGAGGCAGCAGGGAGGTGGTTTTGGTATTTTAAGGTTATACTCCTAAGGATGCAGGGCTTTTTATCCTGGACTAAGCTTACACTGCTTGTAGGAGCGTCTGCAGAGATGCTCCTGAGAGCATTCAAGACAAAAAGTCCTTCTGCCTGCAGGCACAACGCGGGCAGAGGTGCCCCTCAGCCCCACCAGCTTTGGTTCTGCATCACACCATACCCGGGGGAGGGTCTGCTTTCTGCTTCAAATACAGAGGAAAGCTGCCAGGACGAGCTGTTCTTCAGATACCAGAGCTACAGCACGTTTATTTTCATGCTAAATACCTCCACTCGCGATTCAGCCACCTGCCGAAATAAAACTCTGCCCCGAATACTCCCGAAAGCAGAATTTCACTGCCAGGAGCTGCAGCACCGCCTGAATCCCCTGCCCCGACCCTGACCTCACGCAGGTGAGACCCATAGCATCATAACAAGGACTCATCACCGGCACCTGAGACCTGCAGCTGGGCGAGGACCGAGCAACCGCGCACAGCCCCGTTAACCCGCCCCGATTCCCCGAGGGGACACCACAACATTCCAGGGCTACCAGAACAAAGAATTGTGGCCGTAGTAACCCCGAATCTACCGCAACACATTCAGTTAATAATGCCTATTTTTCACTTCACGAGCAACACACCGAAGCCGTTCAAGTCCTGCCGGGCTGCGCAGCCCCGGTCTGCCACCGCCGCTCCTCCGTTTAAACACCCGGGTTTGGGTTAAGTACGTTTAAAAACAATAAACTTCCCCCTGCGTGTTCCGGGGGGACGCAGCTTTAGTCTCGGGCCCTTTTTGCCTGCTGGCGACACCCAACCGGCTTAAAAGCACCGAGCGCTTGATTGAAAAAATGACGAAGCTGCTTCCCCGGTGCCCGCGGGTGCTGCCCGCCGGCACCAGCCACGATGCTCGGACCTACTGGGGGACAGACAGTGAACCTCTCCCCATTCCCGGCAGCGCAACACTCACCTTGGCACTGGAAGCCCTGCTTGCCGAAGCCCCTGCGGAGAGAGAAGCGGTGTGAGAGCCCGGCCGGGAGAGAGCGGCCCTTCCCGGTGCGGGGAGCGGCGCAGGGGGGCGAG
>JAOEHX010007965.1:0-22032 GCA_025448015.1 Bolborhynchus lineola
TAAAGAATAAAAAAATAAACATTTTAAAAAATGCTGAACAGGTTTAATGAGCTATAATATCCAGGTATTACAGTAATGTGGTACATATCTCCCCTATGAAGACAGGCTGAGAGAGCTGGGCTTGTCCAGTCTGGAAAAGAGAAGACTTTGGGGAGACCTTATAGCAGCCTTCTAGTACTTAAAGGGGGCCTACAAAAAAAAAAACTGGAGAGGGACTTTTTCAAGGGCATTTGTGATAGGACAAGGAAGAATGGCTTTAAACCAGAGGAGGGGAGATTTAGATTAGACGTTAGGAAGAAGCTCTTTACTGTGAGGGTGGTGAGACACTGGCACAGGTTGCCCAGAGAAGCTGTGGTTGTCCTATTTGTGCCAGTATTCAAGGCCAGGTTGGACGGGGCTTTGAGCAACCTGGTCTAGTGGAAGGTGCTCCTGCCAGTGGCAGGGGGGTTGGAAGTGGATGATCTTTAACGTCCCTTCCAATCCAAACCACTCTATAATTTTATGATTACGTATTTCCAGAAGGCAAACTTTCTTGTATAGGTGTCCTAATCAATGGTCTCAAAATCAAAAGTATGGTTACCACTGCATTTCTATTGCTATTGTAGCACTTTTATTTTGTGTTCTGGAAGAGCTGGACAATGAAGTAACTGCATAAACAAACTCATCATTCTTCTCAGTTGTGTTTTCATAAAAAAAATTGCAATAGTGAAATTGGAAGACTTAAGGGAAGCCATTCGTGTTAGCCAGGAGAATACAAATCAATAAAAGTTCATGGCTCAGAGGTTCTCATTGACTGGAACATACTGGCAGCGCAGTAATCTCAAAAAACAATGCAGAATTTGCCAACTACACCACATTTTGTCATTACACACTGTAAAACATTATGACGTAGAAACACTTTCTGCAGTACAGGTCTTTGAATGTCTTAATGTGCTTGATTTCAACATGGATCAGCTAAATACTGACCATTTGAAATGTGTTTCAGAAAATGATAAAACTCATATAATGATATGTTCAATATAAAAAGTCTATAAAGAGCTGTAGGCTGAAAAGCAAAGTCATTTTAAAGGCAAAAGAGAAAAGTATTTCAAAGAAAATTGTATTTTATTAAAAGCAAATTAAATGCTATGTAAGACCCTTTAAAAACATTCCCATCTAAACTCTACTGTTCATTCATTAGCTGTTGAAGACATTATTGTCTCTCACAGTCAATTCATGCATGTTGCTATGCCAGTAATTAACTTCAAGTCAGCAAGGGAGATAATAAAACATTCACTCCAATTGCTCAGAGACATATCTCAGTTAAATTCTCAAGCAAAAATAGCCTTCACTATCAGTTGTTGCTGTGAAAATAGCAAATTATGTCTGAGCTCTATTGTAGCTTATTCTGGCTCACGGGACACAATGTGACAGCCACAGTTCCAAACCATGGAACAGTGTTCTACATGGCGCATTCACTCCTGCTGAGTCAAAACAATATTTAATTGAAGTATAAGCAAATAATATATAATTTTCTCCATTTAGATTTAATATAAGTTTCATTATTTTTGAATCCTGACAAAAGGTACTACTTGGTAAAAAAAAAAAGTTGTAAGCTAGAAACATTACAGTATCTTAATATTATCCAACCTTATTATAATTTCAAACTAAATGAGATCATTGATTTTTCAAGCACATGCTTTGGTCCTTGATCTCAGCTACAACTATTAGTTTTATTAGGTCAACACAAGTACCTTGCAAGCACTGCAGCAAGGTGGAACACCAAGACTTGTCTGGTAAATCCAAGAATGTGATTTATCTCATTTTCTCTTTCAGGTACTCTTTCACTACTGAAGAAAAAATAAAACATACTGAAGCAACAAGTGTCTTTTGATTGGTTTAAACTTGTTTTAATAATGTTACATGGAAAGTAACATATAATAAAGAATAAAGCTGATTATGAAGTACAAACATCATTAGAAAAGATACAATGAAATGGAACGTTTCACTTGGGCCCGGAAAAATCACACCTAAGAGAGTCAGTCAGTGGTCTGTAAATTACCCTTCTCCATTTTCTCTTTGTATTTATTACAGACAGGCCCTTTTATATGCAGGGAGATTCACACAACACTCAGGACAAGGAAGATATGCATAGGATATTTGTATGGAGCAGTTAAACAGGGAAAGAAGCAACCTTAGATATCACATAGCTTATCTGTTTGATAAAGTGATATATGGTAGTCAGGTATTCAGGACTCCTCACAATTGCTACTTTTCTTCTTTTATATGTGTTTTGGTTTCAAACACAAAAAAACGCGTGGATGGAATGCATCCATGATCCATCAGAGCTTATTATTCGTTTTGTCCTTCATCCTCTCTAATTTTCACAGTCAAAACCTGCATGTTCCTTCACTTTCCTCCATCACTTGGGCCATGCCCACAATCTGTATCCACAGGAATTGTTCTGTTCTGCAGCTTGTGCAGAATGATTCCTCACTCAGCCCACTCTAGGTAAAAGACTCTGTGAGCTCGTACTTCAGTGTGTAATGGACATGATACTAACAGTTTCTTGTTTCTTTTTTTCTTTTTCTAAATATGTCTACCAGTCTGCTCCAGATAGTTCATATCCACTTCTGTCCCTAAAGCTATACAGTAGGTGAAAGAAATTGCTAGTGTCCAAGCACAGATCTACTGCTGAGTGAACCTGGCTCATTTCTTACCTGCTGTCTCTGCATCCCTTGGTAGAAGCACTGGCTACCAAAAAAAGGGCAAATACTTCTACAACTTTTAGCCTGACTTGATTTTCTTTGTTATTACTTTCATATAAATATTTCAGGCTAGAAAACCCCTGTTTGCGTATTTTTGCTTTTCACTCTTCTTTCTTTCCTTTATGTTTATAATTATCAAATCATATTTTCATGTTATCTAAAGGCCCATTAAATCTTATCTTTTAGCAGTGTGCCAGAAAATTATTTGACTTCAAGCCATGTAAACAAATATTTGGCCAGAGTTTTTGGATTAGCTATACTGACTGCTTGCTATAAGATTTTTATCTCAAACAGCTGGCATGCTTTCCCACCATAATTGAAGTCCTGACCTTGCACCACAGATAGAGCCCAAACAGTGTTCCCATCTTTCATCTTCTCATCAATTTTTTTTGCCTGTACCTCCTAGAATCCCTCTGCTTAGCTCATCACATACTCCAGAATTTGAAAGCTGTGATATAGCCTAATCCATAACCATAGCTGATTTTTTCTTAGCCATACTGCAGGGCACTCAAGGACCAGCAAACTTTAAGAAGCTCAAATACTATTATGGAGTGCCCCTGTGGCTGCTCTGAGTGGTGTGGGTTTGGGCAGACACCTGGATGTCTAAAATAGTTTAGAATGGCCAGACAGTGTATTTCATAAAGAAATAAAGGCAAAACTAAGAAGAAATTCTGTGAGAGTACAGAAGATAGGATATACAATAATGCACCAGATTTCTTTAGAGCAGGAGTGATGATTGCGAAAAGGAAGAGAGTATTTGTGTCAGACCCAGATATTAGGGATATTTTAGGCTGAAATGCATTAAATTGGTTATTTACAGTACAGGTGCCCTGTAAAGCGATGAGATGGTAGCATTATGGGAAACTTTTCAGCACTTTCATATGCCTTGTCAACTATAAAGCCTGTGAATTTTACCTCTCCAACAAAATTGTCACATTGTCCAGATCAGGCTTATAGCAATATTTATTAATTATCAAGTATCTATTTAAAATTACCTCGTATATTATTATAGATGACAAAAATACCATTATTATTATGTTTATATTTATATATAGTATTATATTACCATTATCTATTATTAGCTATTACAAAATTACTATTATCTATTATTATCATAATAATAGCTAAAATCTCCAAGTATGCTCAGACTTGCACTATGTATTTTTACAGGATCCTGGACACTGCAGTTAAACTGACTGTGGTCTGAGCAGTAAAATCTTAATGAAAACTTCAGAGACAAGGTCCTTAGAAGTGTTACAGATGCTGAGACCAAGCTCAGATAAAGCCTGTATATACTGGTTAACCTTGAAACTAAACCAGTACTTTTTATTGCAGGTTCTTCTATGAGGATGACAAACTCAAGCAGAAGTGGCTCACTAGAGCCAGTTGGACACATCCTTAAAGTTCTCCCAGTTGTCAGTGTCCGTAAAAGCAAACACTGCCTGGGAAAAATTGTCTTCATTATATTTCAGGGTACTCCATTACGGTAGAAATGTCTTAGTACAACCTCCATATTGTAATGAATTTTATGTTTAAATACAACTAAAGTAAAACAGAGATTAGGTCAGAAAAAGTACCTTCACATATACAAGCAATAGCAGCAAATCAATTGCTTTTTGTTTTTAAGGCAAAAGACCAGCACATCCTGTTGCAAGAAAAACTAAATTTCCAGACTTAATAGGCTAAAAAGTAAATACAGATTCCCTTATTCCAAAATTAATCATGAATTGTTGAGATTTCCTTTCCCCAAATAATTATGACTCCTAATTACAGCAACATTTCATTTGCATGTATCCCAATCTTACCATTCAATCTGAGAACAGTTAAGGTATGTTGCAAAAAAATATATCTGCGAATAGGCACCCAGGAGGATCATTATAAAAATCATAGATGTTTCTGTATGACCTGTCAGTTCAAAGCACCTCCACATATGGTCATGGCTTAATGCTTCCTGTTGCTCTTCTCATGCTCATGTTCTCCTTTCAAGTTCCCTTAGCAATTACTGGCATGCTGAAGCTAGTAAGCAGGGTGTAAATCACCCCCAAACTGGTGCTTTTATGATCCCTCCTGCTGTTGTTCCACCTCTTCCAGCTGCTTCTCCTTCTGTTATTTTGCCATTTTACAGAATTAGGGTGATAATCTGAATTTTGCAGGATCATCAGTTGACAAATATTTTTGAAAAAGAGTGCCAGCCTTTAAGAATTTCAGTTTCCATATTGGTTGTTTGATAATTTCCATAATAATTTCCAATCTGGTAGCCAATTTAGTACTGAACACTATAAGGAGGGCTAATCTGGGATTCATTTTTTGCCACTGTAGTCATGTGAGTTGCCGACAAGAGCATGGCAACATTATCTGTAGCTGATTTTCACACGGGAAACATGGCAGAATGGATTTCAATGAATGATATAGAGGTTTGAAGATTTTATCTGAAAAATTTTGTTTTTTTCTTTTTTTTTTTTTTTTTTGTCCAATTACTGTAGTGTCATCCAGTAAAATTCAAAAAGCCCATGTTATCCGCTTTACTATGCAAAAGACATAGGAACTGAATACTCTTCTAGCCCCACATTAAAGTCTGGGAGACTCATTTGGAAAAGACAAGTTGTCCAAGTGTGTCATCCTTTCCTCATAAAGCAACAGCTTCAACAGAACAGCCATCAAGTATTTTTTCTATTATTTCAACTAATAGAACTATTTAAGGCTGTAGATAATTGGGCACATCATGAATTAATCTGCTTTACATTTACAGTACTTGAAAGATTAACAAAATGAATCCAACTGGCAATAAAATCTTTAAGAGCTGAAACAACTATCTGGCATATTGACAAAACTAAAGGTAGTATGTTTCTTAAAATACCTCATTTGAAAAGCAACTATTCAGTATATCTTTACCATAATGACAGTTATTGCATGCTTTCCATTTAGATACACCGAAAAAATTGTGCTAAAAGGGACCATACTCTACTGTCTATGAAGGCATTTGGTTTTGTCTCATCTTTTATTTTACATTCAATGCTCCAACAAAAATCTGAATGGCCACCAGTTTTACAGCCAAGACCATAATGAATTATATCAAGTCTTTATTGATGAATGTAATTTGAAAGAGTTTTTGGATTTACCTAAAATAACATATGTTACAATGAGAAAACAAAAAATTATGTTTAAAAACATAATGAAAGAAAAAGTATTAGGACATGCTTACCACATGACATAGTATATTTCCCACTTAATGCAAGAACACTCTTTTTATAAATATTCTTCTACAATTTTTGATCCTAGTTAACCCTTCTTTGATGTAATTAGTCCATTTCATTATAAATTCTAACAGGACATCTCTCTCTCAATAGGAATATATTTCATTTCTTAGTTGCATTGCCTTCATACTCCTTGCAATACATTGAAAAAAATAAATCTCTTTTATCATTCAATACAAAAGTTTTTATCACATCCAATTAGTCAAAACTAAATTGAATCCTTTGCACACTGGTCATATATTTTGGAAGTTTTGGTATTAAAATAGGGAACACAGTATCACTACATTATATAAGGAAGGATACAGCCTCCTTCCTTCATGTTCATACTTTCTTCATATGATTTTTAGAAAATCACAATAGATTTTTCCTTCTGCCATGTCAAACTGCAAGGCAATACATAATTAGTTAGGTGGGAAATGTAACAGAAAAGAGAATATTTATATCCTGCAGGCTGAAATAATGTTTTGAACTATGCTTTAGCAAGGACTTTGAGCTTGCAATCTTGTCTTCAGCAGATTTATAATTTTCCCCAGTTCTATTCATTTCAAATGCCTGCAGAGACCTTTTCTGCTCTTGAGAACAAATGAAACTTTTCATCTTTCATCAGGAGTCTGTGATGGTGCATCGACTACAATGAGGTGCACAACTGCAAAGGTTTTTCTGTCCTCTGACCTATTCATTACATGAGATATCACATGAGCAGCATGGTAAAGAAATCTGGTCACAGAGCACAATAATTGTTGACTGCCTAGACAATCCATTTTCAATGCACACTCCTCAGGTTTTCTTTTCATTCCTACTGTAGTTGAACAACCTCCCTTGTTTTTTCTCAGTTATCTTCCTAAACATTAGGGCTCCACACTCTGCTACCAACCTATGTCTACAAACCTTTTGCATTATTCTGCTTATACAAAAATAAATTTTTTTCAAGAATATTCGGTGATAGTTTTATCATCACAATTTTTATATCGATAAAAATACTTTCTGCCTCAAATACAAGCCTTATCATCCTTTGGGAAAAAAAATAAAATTAAAAAAATAGTCAAAATTGAATAAACACAGAAATGAATCTTTCTAATTATTACCTTTTCTCACTTCAGATCCTACCTGGAATTTAAAAAGGGTGCTCATACATATAGTGTATGATTTTTAAAACATAAGTTCGTGGAACAATCATGCTTTTGTTTTTTTCTGCACATAGTGGAATATAACTGTAAATCCTACACAATGCCATACATAAAAAAAGAGAGGTATGATTTATAATCTATAGACATACCATAAAGTACAGTAATGTTTACTGTACTCCGGCTGCAAATAACATCATCACAATGTTTGAACAGACCACTGAATATCAGGATGCTATAGATAATGAAATTAAAAGCAGTATACTTTGTTTCATTTTGCTCCATCTAATTTGTAAGAATTAATGTGAAATTAATTTTCCCATTCTAAATATGAAGCTAAAAAATTAAAACTCTTTCCATAAATAACATTTTTTTATTATTAGTAATAAAAACATCTTTTGCTCTTTTAATTGAATTTCGGGGAAAAAAATCATGGTTTCCTCAACAAGGTTGCAATTTTCAATAAATGGCTGGTATTTTGAAAAGAAAAAGATCTTATGATAAACTTAGTAATCATCTGCTGCACAGTACTTTCCATAAGCCATGATACATATATTTATAGACATAAAATATACATTAATTATTTGTAACTCCTTACAATGCATGCAACTCATTACAAATTATGTGTTCATCATTTTATATTTAAAGATGAAAGCTTTCCTGTGAATATATACAGTGGTACAGTAAATCATTCTGTTGGTACAGGCTACATAGTCATATTGGTCTTGGTATATTTTCTCACCTGCAAAACCAAATTTTTGTTGATCACAAATACTGTTCCAGTAATCAAATATAATATGGTGTTCATCTCTTCACTTTAACATAAAAACTGTGGTCATAAAAAAACCCAGCACAGTTGTTCTGCATTATGGGAAAAAAACCCTATAGGAATTTGAATTCCAGCTGTATATTAACTACATGGATAAAAACAAATTTATTAAAATAAATGCACTAACATCTTTGAAAAAAGATATAGCTCTTGATCCTTACATTTATATTACATTCAGTTCAAATTAAAGGCAAGTTAGTCACACTCAAGAGCAACATGTTCCCTTAAAGAAAGCAAAAATCCAAAAATGCCTTCAGTAGACAGAGAAATGAAGCATTAAACAACATTGTTTGAAATCAATATAAATTAATGACTTTTACTGCTTCAGTAAATGAAGCTTTTCTGAGAAGTTCTGTTCTCACTACATTCTCATAAAATTTCCCATAGTTAGAACCTGAAGTCTTTCTTGATGACCGGTGTCTCAATTTTCTTTCTTTTAATGAAAAATATCTAAAGGGTATTTTTATAGTTTCTTTCTGCTTAAGAAATGAAAGCTAATTACTGCATGGTAACTATTTCTCTGAGTGATCTTTTGATTGGTTTTAACAATACTATTTGTTGACTTGCTAATAAAACCTAAAATACAAGGTACAGATTTTTTTCCAGCTCTGCATGGGCTGCAAGGAACTATTAGCATTACAGACTTGACAAGCAATCCCACATTTGCACTCCAGGTTATGCCTGTTTTATCCACTGTCAGTACTGTCTGCTCCACTGTACAGGTGTAGTCCCACCACTTTTAGGGATTAGAATCTGCTCTAAACATAACTTGTTTGTCACAGGCCTGGGATTCAGCCTGCAATCAGGATACCTAACTTCAGTTGTTTACATGTAGGCTATCTTATAGACAATGGGAACTTTATTCATTTATGCAAATTCAAAATTGAGCATTACCTGAGACCTAGTGTATCCAACTCACCTACATGGGGCTGGCAAATATGACCCAGAACCTAACCCATACGCATAAGGGTACACCCTCACCAACTGCAGCCAGACATTGAGGAAACCCTACAGTAACTCAAATGGTGCTAAACACCTCAATAGAGTCTCAGGTTTCTGACCAGCTGGATCACACTCCAGGTACTACTGACCAAGCTGATGATTCACTGGCTACAACAGAAGTTAAGACCGAGACAGCTGGATGAGAATCAGTCATGTTTGTTCCTTGGAGGAGATCACAACTTATACTCAACCAGATAATTCAGAACTGTGCCCTCAAGAAAATTTTTTTAGATATATAATTTTATTTAATAGAACATACCACTCCTCTCCACAAATTTTATATTATGAATATTTTGAATGATTTTTACTTGTTCATCTGAGATAGTACCTATTTGTAACTGCAATACACAGCATGGCGACTACCCAATTTTAAGTCTTCTGAGGCATATTAAATGGAAGAGTTGGCCAAACTGGAGTCCCCTAGAAAAGACATTTAAATTGTTCAGTACAGCACATTCTCCTTGACATATAACTGGTAAGAATTTCCTTAGACATTTGGGCTTATACTAAATGTACATGTACTCTGTTTCAATATGTTGACTGCAATTTTTAAGATTAATTCTCTGATTCTTTCTACTTGTTAGGCCAACAGACACACTCCTTCTTTTGGATTTATGCAACAAATAGATATACTTCATAGCAAACTCTTTCCTAAACTGGAAGTGTTTCATAATGTGCTATTCCATTTAACAATCTATAACATCTTACCATTAAAAAAAACAAAGAAACAAAACAGGGTGGTCCTTAAGGCACAGGTTTGGGAAAAACCATACTTTAATTGCTCTAATCTTTACAAAAACAAAAAGATGACTTCTTTTCCATTAAAATTGCATTAGAAAAATAACTCCTGATGGATTTCAATAATCACTTGGTAGTCTACACATGAAGCTCTAACTCCATCATTACATATTATAATGCTGTACTATATTACTCAGTTTGGCCTTCTCAGTTTCAAAATAAGCACCTTCAGAGTGCTGTATAGTATATAACGAGGCTCTTAAAAGAGAAAATTTTAAAATACTCTTTCAGAAGTTTTAGAGCAGGAAAGAGAAAGTGAAAAGAATTATCAGTGCAAGACAACATCTAAAGGCCATATTTTAAATACCTTTAGTGTAAGTAAAACACCCCTTGAACAAGTAGCAGTGTTTGTACACTTAGTTCCTCATTTGAAATATTCCTGACTTTCTTATGACGAAATTCTATAGTGAGCCTGTTTCTCATTTATACTGAAGGCCATTTACAGAATACTGGCAGGGTTAAGAGGACTTTCAGTGAGTGTAAATGTAATTTATCTTCAGACAAAATTGAAGAGTTGATCTATCCCTGTTCTGCAGTTACATTCTGATGCATAATTTACATATAGCTGAAACACTGTCAACTGAAATAATTAATTCTCAGAATTCTATATAAACTTAGTACCAAGCTTCATTCTTAAACAAGTTGCTAGATGGCCTTTAATTTATATGATGTACAGTAACCTTTTCCACTGGTAAATGTGCAGTTTGATCTGCCAATTTAATTAAAAACCTTTTCAAGCCAGGGAAGACATTCAAAGGATGAGTGTATTCCTGATAGAAATACCTGTAAAGCTTCTTTTCTTTTCAAATTGTAACAAGGTAACTTTTCATCAGTAGCTAGCGTTAACACACATTTTATTTCACTTGGTCCTGTTCTTTAGCAAATATTTAAAAAAAAAAAAAAAAAAAACAAAACAAAAAAAACCCAAAAAAAACCCCAAACAAAAAAAAAAACAACACCAACCCCCCAAAAAAACCCAAACCAAAACAGACCATACAAATCACAGGATTATCTAAAACTGTCCACTGCACATGAGAAATTTCTTTGGATTATTGCTACCTCATCATATTTTGTTAGATCAGTTGAGTTCAACGTCTGAAGACAGAAAAAAATGAACTCATTTCTGAAAGATGATGCTGAATGTTAAGAAAAATCATGAGCTACAGAAGTTATACATAAAAATATAAGCATAAATAAATAAATATGAATTATGAAGTGTTTTTTTATTCTTGCTGATAGGTCTCAGTTTTGGTCTCCTTTCTAAACCACAGCACCAATCAACTTATATGTATGTATTTGTGCATATTCTTCAATCCCTAGAGACATGATCATTGAATGAAGAGAGCAAAAGGTAGAACAGTCAGTTTTGTAAAAACAAAGTTAGAAGACACGCAAATCGAGGAGCAATTTTTAGACATCCCCAAGTCCTAGTTTGGAAAATGAAATGGAATGCTTAAAAGAAGCTGCTTGGAGACCTTTATAAATTTATACTGTAGTAGACTCAGTCACTTTTCAATAGAAACTTTGCTCATTTAATCCACTTTGATACTTTTACATTTTACTACACATCTCCAGTGGCTCAGTTTTCAAAATTGTGGGAAAGCATAAAACACGTGCAGAAAGATTGATCCAGACCTTTTTGGTCATTTCTGTCCCAAAGTCTTTTTTAATGGCAACTTGGAGAAGAGGGCGGGGGGAAGAATCCATTATATAGTACACATATTGCTGTTTAAACCATGAACATGTAAATTTTTTCTTTTCACTAAATCATTGTGACACCATCTGCTCAGCATTATTTTCATACCTTTTGACATATTTCCATATATCAAAGTAAAACTGGTCAGAAAAATAGAGAAAATATTCACTTTATAGTAATAAATGAAAATATAGGTTTTCTCCTGTCATTGCTACAATAAAACTTTAACTCATCATAAAGACTTATTGAAACAACACACCTAAACACAGACACGATTTTCTACATTGCTAAAACAGTCCATTAACTGCTAACAACAAACACTAAAATAGTCTTCCTATTCACTTTTCACATCCACTCGTACTTTTTTCATAAGCCATACATACTCATGTCAGCAACACTGGAAGATGCTGGAGACAGAGCTAAATAAAACACCCAGAATGCATATAAGTCTACATAAATATGGAACTTAAAGCATGAGCAATGAAAAAGATAGTGGATGGCAGCAGAACCACTAAGATTTTAAATGGTGATGAGATGTCCCCTCAGTCCATATCCCCATTTTCTAATTTAATAGTCAAACATTCTTAGAGTCAACAGATGTGCCTACATCTGCCTCCTATACTGTATCCAGGGCCCTGGCTACTCAGATCACTCAGTCAGTTGAGTGTGGTGTTTGGACTACCTCAGTAACCTCCCCATTGGTTTCTTTCACAACATTATCAGGATGCAGCATAGATGTGCCATCAGGAAGGTATTGGTATGGCTGCGAAAAAAAGACCAATTAGGGACGATGGCCTCAAGCTGCACCAGGGGAGGTTCAGCCTGGATATTAGGGACAATTTCTTCCTCCAACAGATGGTCAGGCACTGGAACAGGCTGCCCTGTGGGAACTGATGCAGTCACCATCCCTGAAATTGTTCACAAACCGTGTAGGAGAGGCCCTTATTGACATGGTTTAGTGGTGGCATTGGAAGTGCTGGGATAACAGATGGACTTGATCTTTAAGGCCTTTTTCAACCTGGTTGATTCTGTGATTCTATGTACAAAAGGAGGCAGACCTTGGCAGTTTTGTTTTTTCAAGTGGCTTGCCAGATATGCAGTATTTAAATATTTTGGTATTCTGCTGTAATCAGCATATTCAGTTTTGCTATAAGTTCTACATCAGCACCAATGAATGCATGTACCACTTGAGATCTGAAGGAGTAAGAGGACACAACGTGAAGGCAGAAGACCAATAAAGAGTGACCAAGCCAAAGAATTAGCTAAGAAAATGATCTTTGCAGAATGAATGACTTGGGGAAAATTAAGCGTGTCAGTCCAGTGATCCTACTTCATGTAGATATTTTATAAACTTTCTGTGTCATAAACAATCTGGAACTACATTTGAAAGTTTTTCAAGATTTGAGCCATTTGCTGTGCTGCTGTAAACCCACATTGGGAGTTTACAGTGAAAATTTAGTCCACTTGTTACAGCAAATTCTTTCTACTTAGGTAACCTAGTTTGTTGGGTAGAGTGTATTCCATTTCCTTTACTGGCAAGGAAAATTAGGTCTATGACCTTGGCTACTTTCCTATGAAAACAGTCCTTTATCTCAGGATACAGAGAAGAGTGTGATGTAAATAAGGCTGCTAAATAGAAATCTGAGCAAGGGATTGCTCTATGGAGAATGTGGAAGTAATGTATTGGGAAATCCCCTATGAGCTTCACAGCCTGGCAAGTGTGACTGAAGGCTCTCTTTCTCTCTAACAGTGACATTCTTAAAATCCTGAGCATATTGAATAAAGCTTCCAGGACAATAGTATTTTGATTGCTGCAATCAGGCTAAGGCTGTGACAAAACGTAATAGCAAAATTTAAAAGAAATTGACACATGTTTTTGTGGTTTTTTTTTTGCTTCTAATGTTCTGAAACTTGTAGCTGGAATACTTGTATTTCCATTATTCTGGGGTGCACATATTGATCATACGGAAGTTCTTTGGGAATTCTTCTGCAAAGACTGCAGCAATCTCTGTCTCCAAATTACTTATTATAAATTTATATAGCACAGCTGGTGTTCCGTATAAGCTACCGGGCATTTGTTGACACTACACTGAGCAGGTATATTTACAGTACTCAAGAGAAAGCAGCATGGCATTTGTTTTCAAAAACTACCAGAACATCTGCAAGGTACAATGAAAAAAAAAATACACCACCTCACTTCAGCTAGCGAATGCTGACTATTGGGAATTAATTTACCTTCTACTACATCCTGACAGATTATAGTAATTTATGTTAACTTCCAGGTAAGGGAAAAGCAAGAGCAGATTACCCTAGCAATTCTATAGGTAAAAACTATATGAAAGTATAAATGGAAAATTCTGGCACTAGACAATATTATTCAGCCCTACTATAGGAAAAGGAGCAGACACAATCCAGTTCACTTAGAACAGGAAAACCTAGTAAAGGTTATGAGTTTGTTACTTGAGGGAGCCATCTGAAACAGCAAAAGTGTCACATTAACCTACTCAGAAAGACTGATGCCATATAAGTCTTATTGATGACTTAAATCATGTTACAACATTGAGTATTTGTTATTGAAAAGAAATAGCAAAGTCCATGTCTGCAAAGGATATTAATCAAAATACTTGGTAACTGCAAACCTTAAAGGCACAGGAGATAGGAAAGGCTGTAAATATCAGTTTTCGATCATTAAAACGAGCATCAGTAATAATGTGTTTTGGTATACTTTGACTTGCTGAGGAAAAATTCCGGGAAATACCTTGAACAAGAAGATGAACAAAATACCCTTGAGAGAGTGGAGAGATTAACAACCTAACCACTCACAGCACAGAGCTTGATAAACATGCAGCAGTGGTTATGTGATTTTGGTTTTTGTGGCAGGGCACAGCTGAGGGTCAGCAGACCTTTACTAGGTCTATGTTCTTATTTATGTCTGGCAATTTGGGTTTGATTAAGTTTCTTAAACATATGAATTTAGCACAGAGATACCTACTTATCTGACTCTCAGACTTCATCCTAGTTATGGCAACTAGATTTATTGAATGTCTTTAAAAGATTTAAGAGACATGTATATGCTCCTTGATACAGTTGAGGAATACAGGAATCACACTCCTCTTGACTGTCTTTCTAGTGGCAAATTAAATGGACCAAGTCCTATTCCTGATCATGGGTAAAAAGCATTACACAGATCCTTACAACTATCATCTCCTGCTTCACAAGCTGAAGTGGCAGCCGGCAGTGCAGGCATGGGACACCGGGACTTTCTTCAGTGCCTCTTGCCTTGTTACTGTTACCATACTGGGTGGACATCCTCCCTTACTAGTCTGCAAAGTGCTTTGATCTTAACTACTGACTATTTTGTGCTTTAACTGTGTTCAGTCTAATACAGAATAATGATGATATTGTGGGCCTGCTTTGAAAGCCTTGCAGGATTGTTTAAGACTTTTTAAACAATCCAATTAATTTAAAAAGATAGATTATTTCTTCAAGTATTTTACAATATCTGCCCTCAGAAAAATTTATCTGTACATCTCACAGCACAGCTTCCATACCTTGAGAATTGTTTGATATAAGCTGTACATTTGTGTATACCTCTTTATAGTCACAATTTTAGGGGTCATATGTTCAATACCCTTGAGAGGTTAAGTGTCATGTTTCAGCCAATTTTAAAGCCTGCAAATCTTTTTGTTGTTGCACTGCAGGACAAAAGCAGACATCCTGAGAGGCCACTAGCTCCCACTTAGTGGTAAACTCTACTACATGCTCTACAGGAGATTTCACAGCTGCCACTGAAAAAGACTAATGCCTGGAGCCCACTTAGGGTGCTAATATAGGCTCTACCTTGACATAATCTCTACTGCTAAAAGCCTAATTTGAAAATATTCTTCACTGATAATTTACTCATTGTAAAAAATAGTCATTTTTGGGAGGGTAGGAAGAGCACAAGCAAGATTTCTTCTTCCCTTTGATCCTATAAACATATTTGTATAGATTCTAGTTCAGAACAAGTCCACCTTCTGCTTTTGTAAATCAGAGTCCAGGAAGAATTTGCTATTATAACCCAGCAGGAGAAAAATCAATAAACGTTAAACTTGTCTCTCTCAGTGCCTGCTAGACAATGTTTATGAAAAATGCTGACACCAACAATATGCAGGGAGTCCATGCTTATCTGTAACAAAACAAAACAAAACAAAAAAAAGAATGCATTATTTTTCCTGTTCCCATATATTTTGTTTCAGAAAATTGGTATCCTGGAGGAGAGAACACTTTTTCAACTCTCCCGGTTGATTACTTGGCAACAGAAGTTAGGAAAGATTTATCAGCATAATTAATTATTTTTGCCTTGCATACAGTACACTGATGCCATCTACAGACGTGTAAAAGCATCCCTAAATGCATACAATCCAATGTATGACACTTCTCTTCTGGATATTAATTAATATGTTTATTTCACTGACTGTGACTGGAATACTAATAGCTTAGCCACCGGAGATCATATCCCACTTGACTGAAATAAAATAAAAGACTCTCACCAGTTTGGCAGAAACTGAATCATGCCCCAGAACAGTTTTTTGTTCTTACAATATCCCCTCTCTGGCCTACCTTTGCAAACCAAATTATTTCTTCTAATTTTGCTGCACAAACAAGCTGTTCCCTCTGTGTGCAGATTATTTGTTTTGTTTGATTCAGACAGACTGAGCAAACCCTTCTGAGGGTTAAACTGTTCTGCTACATGATATATGCAATTTCAACACACCATCTCTTACTTGAGGTTACCCCAACCAAAGACTTTTCCTGATGAAGGCCAAGACAGCCCTGCATTACATTTACAATCTTAGATCACTCAAACCTTTGAAAGATTCCTCTTCCACTCATTTATCTTTGTTTAAAGATTAAACAAATGCAGTCTGATCTGGTTTGACTTTTGATTTGTATCTTTTCTAATTTCATCTTAACCTTCATTGTGTCCCCTAGGCTATTCCGTTACCACACCGGTCACTAACATTTTGCTTAAGATATACATTGCAAAAACTATGACTGTTTATTTCTGGAAATAGCATCCTAAATCCAGGCATTATCTCTAGTTCATTCCTAATAATACTCTTTATTGACATTTTTAATGAAATTGGCATTGGAAATATACCATCTGCTGTACAACATTTGATGATGTTTTGATGAGGCTCTACCTGACATTTAGGAGACATGACTGCATGAATGCAACTGCAGTGTTCTCCTGGCTCTGAGGTTGTACTTCAATAAAATTATGTAAATAAATTTACTATTCTTTACTACTAGCCATGATATGAGCTTCTTGTAAAGTAAAACCTTTCACAGTCATTATATTCACAACCTCTTTTTCTGTATGGGCAGAAATATGAGAAAGGGACAGCAGCACTGCAAGCAAGCAGCACAGGCATATGTAAGGCAAATTGTGCCTGACCCTTCTGATACTTATCTGTGATGATGGCTCTGTGGATGAGGGGAGAAAAATGAATGCTGTAGAACATGACTTTAGCAAATACTTTGAAATGGCCTCTTATAGTATCCTTATAGCCAGGCTGGTGAAATATGGTTTGGGTAAATGCACTATAAGGTAGGTGTAAAATTAGCTGCATCACTCGGTTTAATGAGTTCTGATCGGTAGAAGAAAGTTTAATTGGAAACCACTTCAGTGGAGTCAATGGTGGGGTTGATAATGTTTAATGGCTTCACTAATGACCTTAACAATTAAAGGAAATGCATGTTCAGCAAGTTTGTGGATGATGTCAAATTGTGGAAGAGCAATCAACCTGTTGGAAGCAGGTCTATAATTCAGAGGCATCCTCACAGAGTAGACAAATGGGCCTTTGATGTTCAAGAAAGGCAAACGCAAAGACCTGCTCCTGGAAGAAATAACCCACCTCCAGTACAGGCTGGGAGCTGATGGGCTGGAAAACAACTCTGCAGAAAAACATGTGGGAGTTCTGGTGGACAACAAGATCAATGATATCAGCATGCCCTTGCAGCGAGGAAAGCCAACAGCATCCTGGGCTGTATCAGCTAGACTGGAGTCAGCAGAGCAAGGGAAGTAATTGATTCTGTTCAGCACTTGTGAGAGCACATGTGGAGTGGTGTGTCCAGCACAAGAAATACACACACATACTGGCTTTCCAAGATGGTCAGGAGCTGGGACACAAGATATGTAAGTACAGTCTGAGGGAGGGTATAGACAAGACAGAGCTGGATTCTTCTGAGAATTGCATAGTGAAAGGATAAGAGGCAACAGGCACAAGATGAAATGAAGGAAATTGCACAAGGAAAGAAGAAATTTCAGCAACCACAGAAATAGGTTGTTTAAGGAAGCTGTGGACTTTCTGCCCTTGGAGATGGTCAGAATTCAAATGAACATGACCTTGAAAAACCTGGCATAAGCTGCCTCTGCTCAGAGGTAGGTGCTGGACCTCTGGATGATCCTTTCAATCTAAATTACTCTGTGAGTCTTAGGTGGGATTTCTGATGAAACTTTATTTTTTCTGTATAATAAAGCTATTTGTATCTCCAATCTGCATAAGCTGCACGTTCATTTATATACTTTATACATGCATAATTATTTCACAATTTACTTAACATGACTTATTCATGTAGTTCTTATTTATGACTTATTCTTGCAGTTGCAAGATAAAATCATCAGAATTCAAGTGTCAACTAAAAAGTTAAAGAATTTGGAAAACAATCTGACTACTATTTCCTAGATCATGTAATGACTATAGCTTACAAATGCCTCAAGCTAGTCTTAATATATCACAACACCCATACATCTTGTTTATGAAACAGAACCAAATTACCCTTTTTTATGTTTAGTGAAAACGTATATAATTTTTCAGTGTTACATGCCTCAGTCACATTTTATCTGTTACAGAGATGCCTCCATTTCTCCTAAGACTTTTAGTTGGCAGCTCTTTAGAAGAGTTGGTTTCTTGGTATGCATTCTGAACATACAGACATTACTGTGGGAAAGTGTACCATAATAGCCTATATGTTAGTGCCGGATGCTTAATTATTAAATCTTATGTTAATATTAGCAGATTAAAACAAAACAAAACAAAACAATCCTAATCACCTGAACTAAACTAAAATCATCAAACACTTTATCCCATTCTGGGTGACCCCATGTTGGGTTTAACAGTAAACTGCTGGATTTAAGAGGTCTAAGAAAACAAGCAGCTCATATAAGCTGAGAACTCATTAGTTGGAAATGAAAGAAAACCCTGAATGCATTAGTTGAGCACAAGAAAATTAGATAAAGGGACCACAAAGAAAAGCAAACAAAACTGAGATAGGAGAAAAAAAAAAGTCACAATGAAAATCCCTTCTCTGGAAAAATGTGTACATTGTTGAACATCATCCCCATGCTGGAGAGATGAATTCAGTCAGAGGTGTGATCGAGCATGGCTGTCAGGAAGATAAACTGAAGATTAATGCCACCACATCAAAACATACACCAAGAGGATTTTTTTTTTTAATCTCAGCAACATCTAAAATGGAAGGAGTAAACATCCTATAGGTTGTTTTAGTTCTCTCTTAGAAAGAGAGAATTATTTAAATAGAAGCAAAATGTTAGCAAAGGAAAAATACTGTAAACTGATAGTGAAAGAAATTTAATGGAAATTAAGATGCTATTAACCATTAGAAAAACACAGTTAATAGTCTTTAAAGCATGAAATGCAGGGAAAAGGACTAATTAGTTTAAACTAGAACTGCTTTTAAGGGCAGCAGGGCTACCTAGACCTGGGTAAGGGGTTAAGATATCACTCAGAGATTGGCTTTACAAGAATGTGCATTTTAAGAAATCATTAGAGGCTTTTACAAATTTCAGTCAAAATGGAGGGAGCTGTAAGGATGGAATCTGAGAGGGAGATCAAGAATGTTCTTAAATGGAAAGGATTTGAAAAGAGAGTACA
Source organism: Bolborhynchus lineola (assembly GCA_025448015.1). Taxonomy (NCBI): domain Eukaryota; kingdom Metazoa; phylum Chordata; class Aves; order Psittaciformes; family Psittacidae; genus Bolborhynchus; species Bolborhynchus lineola. Next base: position 19,391 of record JAOEHX010007965.1, read on the forward strand.
GAAAAATATAGACTGAAATGTCCAAAAGTAATAAGCATGTGCAGGTAACATTTTTCTTTAAATATACTTTATGTGTATATATATATATATAAGCTATCTGGGGCTTTGCACTGCTAGTGCCACTAGCAGTTCCACCCTTGTCCTATACTTCCTCATAGTGTACTGATCATGACAACTAATTCTGCACCTTTCATCTCTAAGTGCATTCACGTAGAAAAGACAATAATCAGATAGTTATTAACCAAACAGACCCATTTCTTTATATCATACTATTATGAAGTGTGAGTTTTCTTAATGCATCCCTTTTTTATAATTGCTCTAAAATTGTATTTTATAATGATCAAGCTATGAAACAGGATGTTTTGTTTCCTATGGCAGAGTAAAGAATAAAACAGTTAATTTGTCCCAGTTTGGATCGGGTTTGGTGAATAAGTGTATATATATGCAAATAGAATATATGCATGAAACAAAAGGGTACTAGCATATATAACTTTTTGTTTTTTTTCACATTACATTGTGAAAGATGCAAACATAGCTGGCAGAGCTACAGCTCATATGATTTAAAGCAACTAGGGTATATGTGATGAGAGAGCTGATGCAAAAATTTAATATAGCACAAATGTGAAGTGACTGTTTTCATTAACTGTACATTCAGAAAAGAAAAGCTGTCCCTAAAACACACAGGCTAGCCAGTTAATTAAAAAAAAAAAAAAAAAAAAAGGCAAACAAAAGAACCCCAACATACAGAAATGGTTATGAAGTTGGACAATTCAGACAACGTCACTTGGTAAGAACCAATACTGAGAACAGAGCACTGATGCATCCATTTGCATAATGAATTCTGTGAAAAATTAAAAGAAGCCAAGAAATTTACACTGAACTTAAAAAAAAGTTACCCAATTTTTTAGAGTCAGAAATGCAACATAATCTTCAGACCTGTGCAATAATAAAATAAAGGTTGAAGTTCCTGCACTGGGCAGATTCAGATTAAAAACTGACATTTCTGGTGGTCAAACTCTCCTTGTGATCAGAAGAACAGAGGCACTTGTGCTTTCTGAAATTCAAAATATTAAAGTTACTATATAATATTTAAATACAATGTTTTAAATCACATTTCAAGAATTATCTTTTTTTTTTTTTTAGTCAGAAAATTCCTCAGCCAGTAAATTATGAAAGGTAATGCAGAAAATTTCCTATTTGGATTTTTTTGATAATTTATTTATTAATGAAACAGAAAAGATGCAGTAAAACAACTAAGAGGAAAGACAAATATACAATACAAAAAAGAGCATGATTACCTGAAAAAGTGTAAAACTATTTCATAATTCCAAATCTTTAAGTTACCATAGATTCATGTGGTTTCTACAAACTGACCATAACCAGCATATGTTATCCAAATCAAAATATATATATTTGAAAGGAAGATGGATATTTCTGCAGTTGACATTTTCACAACCATATTATTATATGAGATCATTAAATTATATTTTAAATTCTTAAAGAGATTAGTGACTCTTTTATATAGCTTTTGCTCTATTTTTCAGTCTTTAATTAAATTTAACAAGGTCTTGAATCATAGGATCATAGAATCACAGAGTAATAGGACTCATTTAGGTTGGAAAAGACCTTCAAGAATATCAAGTTCAACCCTTAAACTAACATTGATAAGACCACCACCAAACTATGTCCCTAAGTGTTATATCTACACATCTTTTAAATACTTCAGGGATGGTGTCCTAACCACTTCCTTTGGCAGCCTTTTCCAGTGCTTGACAACCCTACTGGTAAAGACATTTTTCCCGATGTCCAATTAAACCATCCCTGCCACAACTTGAGGCCATTTCCTCATCCTGTGGCTTGCTACTTGGGAAACGATACCAATACCCACCACGCTACAACCTCCTTTCAGGTCCTTGTAGAGGGCAGTAAGGTCTCCCCTGATCCTCCTTTTCTCCAGTCTCCCTCAGGATCTCCTCACATAACTTGTGCTCTGTAGCCTTCACCAGCTTAGTTGCTCTTCTTTGGACACACTCCTGGACTTCAAGGTTTTTCTTGTAGTGAGGGGCCCAAAACTGAACACACAGTATTCAAGGGCTGAGTACCAGGGAATGATCACTGCCCTTGTTCTGCTGGCCACTCTATTTCTGATACAAGCCAGAATACTATTGCCCTTCTTGGCCACCTGGGCACAAGCTGGATCATGTTCAGCCAGCTGATGACCAACGCTCCCCCCAGCTCCAGCTGTCATCTGCAAACTTACTGAGGATGCACTCGATTCCCTTGTCCAGATCATTGATAAAGACATTATGCAGAACTGGCTCCAACATTGAGCTCTGGGGAACACTACTTGTGACTAGCTGCCAACTGGATTTAACTCCATTCACTGCAACTCTTCAGGCTTGGCCATCCAGACAGTTCTTACCAAGTGAAGAGTACACCCATGCAAGTCATGAGCAGCCAGTTTCTCCAGGAGAATGCTGTGGGAAACAGTGTCAAGCTGGATGTCATACAGGTTGAGTAACATTTGTTAAAAAATATGTAAATACTAGTGTCTGAAAGTCATTTCACAGCCCTTTCCTATGACAACAAGATCTCTCAGTCTTCAAAACAGGGTGACTGCAGCATATTGCTTATTGGGAACA